>OMNO01002409.1:6892-23988 GCA_900303215.1 Trachyrincus scabrus | reverse complement strand
CATCTTTCAAGTGCTTGTCTTGGTTTTAAAGCAGAGGAAGTAAAATAGCAATTGGTCGAAACAAATATGAAGTGAAAGAAAGAGAAAACCAGATTCGAGCTCGGCTGCCATCAGACTTTAGTCTGATTTGTGAGACTACATAAACGGCAACAGCAAATCGTGTTGCAGAGAAAGGCTGCAGTGACGCCCTCTTGTGGCAAATACAAATATCACATTCACCGTTCCAGTCTTAATCCCATTGCAACGTCCCAAAGTAATAATTTAATCAGTATTAATTTGTATATTTAATGTTTTGCACAGTAGAGTAGCATTCCATGTAAAAGTCAAAAGGTTAAAAAAAAAACACCAAAGAAAATGCAATCTTTTATGCAATTCTTTAAATATCAAAAAAACATTCAATGTTTTACTTCTCAATACAAAGTTGTGTTGTGTTTCCTCTCACAGAGAGATGATTCATTCTCCCATAAAAAGGAGGAAAGCGGAAGGGATGTAGGGCTGTAGGGATACAGCACCGCGGCTTAAGGAACTGAGTCCATGGGCAGAGGGATCCCCAGCACTGTCTGCTGTCTGCCCTGCATCTGCTGCTCTGCCCTGGCCACCTGCTGCTCAGTGCAGCAGTCCTGGAGGAAGACGCTGGCCAGGTTGCGCAGACGGGGGCTTTCAGACAGGGAGAAGCGCAGCATGCACTGCACCACGGCCGCATTCGTGACTTGGGGGCGCGACGCCGCCGTGGTTAGGTTCATGAGTGTTGTGATGGCAGAGAGGACGGTCTCCTCCCTGCGGCTGGAGAGACAAGCCGTGATCAGTGGGATCCCTCCGCTCTCCAAGATGAGGTCCCGGCACTCCTGGTCCATGCTGAGATTGCATAATCCACCTTGGAGCATGACACGTGTAAAACACATAGCAATTGTAGGATGATTATTTTAAATTAAACCGTTTTATATGAGATGTATATACATTGACGCTAGTGGAATACATAAGATAATATGTACTTTATTTCCCAGATGGGAAATACATATAGAATGTACATTAGTGTGTCAGTTGTGTGTATGCTTGTCTCTCACCCATTCCAAACTCCACAAAGTTCTCGTTTTCTTCAGTGAGCATGTCCAAGAAGAGATCAGTCACTTGCAGCTGCCTCAAATCCTCCACGTTTTTCGGGTCGTATGAAAAGTTCGCCAGGTTAGCCAAGACTTGCTCCTTCGCCTCTGACATATTGAACACATTTAAACGCGAGAGGTTGAGCACGTAATAGTACGTAGTTATACATGGAGTAGTTTAATATTCGTGCTGGACATTTTTCTCAACATGTTTAATGAAGATTAAGTGATCAGAGTTTGTGTTAGAAATACCGAGGTATACTATGTTAGCTACAAAACCCAGTTGCACGTACCATCATTGTCAGTGTCTTGAAATTCAGTCACCAGGGTTTGCAAATATTCAAACCTATCAGTACGATCGGAGGAGTGCTTCCTGGACATTTTTTAGAAATTAATTTCACTATCAGATAGAGCATTTCTTAAGACTCAAGGCATTAAGATATAAGGCAAATCATTTGTAAACAAATAATAACGTCCTGTATTACACGGAAGCAGCTTGACGCACGGTCCCGCTGCTAAAACATCCCGGCAAACACGTGGCACAACTATGGTTCCGCTCAACAATAATACTGAATCCATGGATAACCTCAAGCAATATGTTTGCTTTAAATTGCGTCGACGTTTCTTTTGACATAATACTATTTGTAAAAAATATATATATATTGGCAGAAATACGTTTAACGCAAGCGTTGTATAACAAAAGGGGAACGGAACGGTTGGTCCTCCTGCGAGAGAGGTCAATGTGACAACTGTGAGGGGTGTGTGTGGTGTAACTTCGCCACTGTGTGTGCACTTTGAATGTACCTGAAAGGCTAAATCATTGTATTTCCCTGTGCATTTTACAATGAAAGAGCCACAGTTGTCCGCTGGGAAGCGTCTCACTAAACCCATCTTGCTTGGGACTCTACTTGTAGGACTGGCCACTGTTTTCTACAACAGGTATGTGTTTTGCTTCTCATTGACTGGTCTGCATTCATAACGCGATGCGTAATGAATGCACTGCTTTAATGGCAGTTAACAAGGTGAACATAGTTATGCACATTGGTCCGGGTAGGGTAGGGTTAGGTTTTAGGAATTGGTTTTAGGGTCAGGGTTTGGTTTTAAGGTTAGGTTTGGTTTAAGGGTTTGGTTCCCAGGACCTGGCCCATAGTGCCAGGGCGGGCCCCCGAGGCCCATGGGGTTCAGGTTCCTGACAAATGGGCTGGCCCAGGACATCTGGGGACTCAAGTTAAACAAAACGAATGTCTCTTTTGTGTCGTATACTGTATGCAGTATAGGTAATGTATTATTTGTCTCCTCACTCAGGCATATGTTCTTTAAGGACGTGGAAGAGCTCAGGGCCCAGGAGCGAGCACGCAATTATGTGAAGCTGACGGAGGTCCTGGAAAGGAGACAGAAGCAGATGGAGTACCTGACGGAGAAGAAAGGAGGAAGCTGAATCAAAGTCCTGTTGGAGACCCGCTATTCTCTGCTTAGTCGACCATTGTTGTAACAAACACTCAACATCAAATCAAATGCCTGTCAATATGGATGGGTGGTGGATTAATGACCATATCGGAATGAAAGTGTGTTCAATATGCCCTTTTGTTATCCATGACGTGTACGCAAATATATATCCGCTAGGGGGCAATGTTCACTACATCAATTTGTAAAGGGAGCAAAAATATGTTTATTAGAGGTTGCTTGTTAGCTAGGTTGTTACATGCATGCGGTTGAGTCTCTAAACAGCCCAGGCATGTATTGTTGTAAAATTGTACAAATATTTAAAAAAAAATGACATTTTCACATTACATTTAGCTTTTTTGTTTTATTCTTGCTTTTCCCATCCACATGTAAGAATTGTGTTATTTTCCAAAAATAAAACAACCTAATCAATGATTTAAATGGAGGCGATGATCTTATTATAACATATAACATGAACATAAAACATTTGCAACAATCTGAGTGTAAGGAAGGAGCACAGCACCCATATCACCAGGGTGGGAGTTTCACTGGAAGAATAGGTTAATAGTAGTATATTGGCCTGATAGTACTCTCTTTAACTCCATTTTCAGCTCGAAACTAATTTTTGTTTTGTAAATTAACAAAAGTTTCTATATAGGCCTAGGAGTTGGCTGTAAAGTGATTCCCCCTTTGAATTAGCGTCTGAAAGTTTGAGTGAAGTTTGGGTTGGAATCCCACTGGGGCCAACACATGCACACACATTAATTTTTAATGATTTTTTTTATTTTTGTATTTAGATGCAACATAATAGCCTACATTTCAAATGTAGATACGGCGACGCAGTGCATTGTATTGTATCAAACATTAAATATACAAATTAATCGTGATTCATCGTGATTGTTACTTCGGGATGTTATAATAGGTTAAGACTGGAGCAGCTATCCAAATAATGTGTAGTATTTTTCATTGCCACACGAGGGCGACACTGCAGCCTTTCTCAGCAAGGAATTTACCACAGGATTTTCTGTTGCTGCCAGCAATCAGTCGCTTTATAGATTTATATAAAACGTAGCACATAAAAAGAAATGTGCTAACCCTAACCCTCTATAGCTCATATGTAGGCTAAGATAAATAACAATGCAGCAGAAATATCCTAAACTATGCCAAGTTATTTTGGTATATACTGGCAACTGGTTTACTAATTAGGATATTTACTAGGACCGAGCATTCCTCTCCCTTTGATTATTTAATAGTTCAGTGTGTTTCTCAAGAGCAAGACATTTAAAACAGATGGGAACTACTATTTAGTACTGTATGAGAAAAATGTTGTACTGAGGAATCACATCTCAATCCAAAATAGAAACCCAAGGAATATAAAGTGTTGAGGCCAGTGTAGTGAGCCAGGAGCCCTTGTTTGTTTTGATCCGGGCCCCTAAGAGCTATTTCTGGTCTTAAACTCCAGGTCTAGACGACATGCGATCCTGTAGTCCAGCATCAGGTATGTGGACATTGCAGGTTTCCTGGTCTGTGTGTGTGTGTGTGTGTGTCTGTGTCTCGGTCTGAATAGAATTTTAAAGTTGAAAAAATGTATATCTGCTTCTCAGATTGATTAATAAAATTAAACGTGAAAAGAAAACAGTTTTTTCATTATTATTTTTATTCAGTTAAAAAATTGTAAATTTTTTAGCTGTTTGGCTGGTATGTTTTATAGAAAACAACATTTGAGGCACACTACCAGCTAATGAGATATGAGGTAATATATTATAATTATAATAATAATTATAATAATAATATTAATGATAAATATTGAGCAAATATTTTACAGTCATGAAGAATGTTTCATGGATGCTAAACAACAAGTAGGCTATAGTGTCTCCTGAAATCTCTCTCCGTCTAGACCCCGTCTTGTGACAGGAAGAACAGGAAGAAGCAGGAAAATACCTGTTGACTTCTTACATTCCAGTAAAAAATTATTTCCTTTTCATTTCCTCCAAATCTGAGCAATTTCTGAACCTGCTCACTTAGTTTGATCTTCTGAATCTGAAAGATGAGAGAGAAAAAGTGTAAATTGTGTGAATTCAAATGATACCTAAGTCTGGGGTGAAGAACAGAGACTACTGGGAGTGGAAAGCAAATTCCTGTCAATTTCCATCAATGTTTTTCTTACTTAGAAACAGTATATCTCTAGATAATACAGGTCTCCATGTCCTCTAAGTTAAATGCAACTGAAATAAAGATTGAATGAGTACATTGACCCACTTGTGGCATAAGTATTATATTGGTTGGATGATATTTGTACATATTATATACACTAGAACAGTGATTCTCAACTGGTGGGTCGCGACCCATAAGTGGGCATCGAGGGCATTTTGAGTGGGTCACAGAGCATATGCCAAACCATAATCGTTAGAAAGAAGTCAATGAATTAACTAATGTTTCAATTTTAATTAATGTTTCAATGGCTTACTATTTCATTGAGTTTAGCCCCAATTGTTGCAGCTTTTTGTTTTTAACAGTACATGAAGGCATTGTTGATTACTGCAATATTGGTAAATACATTTTGTATTTTTGGGCTGTGACTTAATGACTAATGACACATGTGGGTCCTGAGGGCAGACCAGTTGAGAACCACTGCACTAGAATACACAATACACTAAATAATATTCCAACAGAAATCATCAACACATATCACCTGCCAGTGGTGGAACTGTGGTGTAAATCTATACTTTGTAATAAATTGTTTTAACAACCAAACTGTCTTTACAAGAAGTTTATTAAATCAGATACAAGTATATACACTGACTCAGTCTAGCTGAATGAGCACCGATTGCAAGCAGCACAAAATGTTTGTACCATAATGATAATACAAAAGTGTCTGGGTCAGGTCATGCTGCTCAAACAAGACAGAATGTACGAGATTTGTTTACTCAAACAAGTAGTTGTTTACCAGAACTCTATCTCACTACTGCCAGCTGCAGTCGCCATCCATGGGAATGCAATAATCATACATTTGATAACACAGCACCCTCCAAGGTCAGCACAACACATCAGAGACAAAAAGTGACAAAAATGATCAGATTAGATTCTGCTGTCATGTATTTCTACATGTTGTAATGAGGGAAACACAGACATCTTTACGTGGTCAAAGATGTATCCCACCGTCTCAACCTAGTGATATTTATTGTAATAACAATAATAGCAGTCATGAAACCACTATTACTGAGCTGTACACAACAGAAAGGTCAATGTAAATGCAAATGTTTTGATGAACAACAAATTACAAATTTATTTCAAAATGTGATATTTTTTAAACAAATTACAACCATATTTTAGTTTCATTTAACTTTGGTTAAAATTAATACTCTGAACTTTGTAGTGGGTTATGGTGCTGTGCCACACAAGACACAATATGCATGTGTAGTGTATATACTGATGCTTACACTGTTCTGCTAAGGCCCCATCTGTTTTATTTTTGACCTGCTGTGGGATATAGAACAGGCCGTTCCTGCTGGATGGAGAAGGAGACAGTGTAGGGTGCGACATTTCCAATAAAATGCTAGATTTCCTGAGCAAACTCTAGATTCCAGTTATCATGAGTGGATCCACGGGCCCCTGCTCCAAAAATCCATCCATCTGGGGGCCCCCTGGCAGACGGGGGTCGGCGCCCGGGGGGAGGGGGAGAAACCCAGAGAGGAGATGGGAGCAGAAGAATGTCCTCCTCACCTACTCCATCTATCCACCCAAAGCCCCTCCATCTAGACAGTCCCATGTGGCCGGGCTGCCGACCTTCCTTTATAACATACCATTCTTCGCCACGACACACCTTGAACACGACCTTGAACATAACTGTGGCTCCGACCTTTTCCATCTTCTACCACGGAAACTCAATCGGCCCAAATTGCCTCGACCGGTCCGGGGGCAGAACCACAAAGAACCATTATACAAGAGACCACTCCTTTTTTTAAGAAAAGTTTTTAAAAAAAGCAAAGAATTAAACGTTGGCATCTACAAACCTTCACTTCCCGGCGAGACGGGGAAGACAAAAAGAGAAAGAGAGAACATTTCCAATTGTTATGACTTGAATCACCTTGCCAACCATCTGGAAGATATTACAGGTTATAAAACACAGGAGTGGCTCATTTTCCTGACACCAGACTGGCAAACAATAGAGATGCCCGACACAGTAAAACACATCGTATCTAACCTCTCGCACCCTCCTTATTGTTCAGATTTGTATAATACTAATGCATGTATAACATAGGCCATGATATTGTCACTATTCATATTGTTATACTGTGTATGTATTCTATATTGTTATAGTATTCTATTGCATTCTATAGTATTATTTATACACACTACTATCAATTATGTATATTACATGGTTTATTCTATGGAATTATGCATTCCTATTGTTATGTGTTTGATGTCAGGGTAGCAAAACACAGAAATACACGATGCCCACCAGTTTATTATATGTTTAAATCCTGACACCTAAGTTCCTTTTTTTTTGCAACGTAGAAACCCTGTAAGAGCCCTCCTCAGATTTTTTTTTCCCTCCCTTCGAATAAATGGTATAAATAGTGCTGTGTTCTGTCGACTTGCCACCCTCGTCTCAAAACGTCTCGCTGCACCGCTCTGCTTTTCTCACAGTCACACACCCTCTCACTCCCCTTCTCTCTCCTTTCTCACATACACACCAGTTCACCTTTTGCCTCTTCCCCGCTCTCTCTCTCTACACCGGCCTCGGCTTTTCCTTTTTAAAAAGGAGACTTTTCACAGCAGCTTGTTGTCTAAGCTCAGCTGCCCATCCGCTCTGAAAGGTAAAGGGGACTGGACGACTAGTGGCCTTTTGTGATCGCTAGGAAGAGGCATGCGCTCGGTGTCTTCGCTGCTGCTGCTGGGGAGCTGTCTCCTGGTGCTGGCGCCCACTGGCCAGGGAACCCCGGCACAATGCCCATGTGAGTGCAACTGCCACGGGGATCTCCAGCACGTCATCTGTGAAGGCGTGGGGCTGAAGAAGATCCCCCATGTGTCGGAGGCCACCAAGTTGCTGAACATGCAGAGGAACCCCCTGGGAAGCCTGCCCACCGGCTCCTTCAGCGAGAGCAAGGGCCTGGTCTCTCTGCACCTGCAGCACTGTGAGATCCGCGAGGTCGCCGCCCAGGCCTTCAAGGGGCTCAAAAAGCTTGCCTACCTCTACCTGTCCAACAACAACATCTCCAGCATCAAGCCGGGCGCCTTCGAAGACCTCTCGGAGCTCACCTACCTCTACCTGGACGGCAACAAGATCAGTGACCTGCCGAAGGGCGTGTTTGCGCCCATGATCAACCTGTTCATTCTGCAGCTCAACGACAACAGGCTGCAGGTGCTCCGGCCAGGCACCTTCACGGGGGCCAAGGGCCTGCGGTGGCTGCACATGAGCGGCAACCAGCTGAGGGACGTGCAGCCGGGCTCTCTGGACGACGTGGAGAACCTGGCCATACTGCACCTGGACAGGAACAAGCTGTCCCGCTACCCCAGCGCCGCCATGAGCAAGCTGAGGGTGGTGGAGGAGCTCACGCTGAGCAAGAACCCCATGAGGAAGATCCCGGACAACGCCTTCCAGAGTTTCGGACGCTACATAGAGAAACTCCACCTGGATAACATGGGTCTGGAGAAGGTAGGCGTTGAGATGAGATGGAGACCAGGGGAAATATTGTGCTACTGTTGTATGATCAGGGGTATTGTGTTAGGATAGTGGCCAGCCATGACTTATTGTAAGGTACACCTTTTAATAAATGGATCATCATGGTGTATAAAAACCACAATGTGTGGAGATCAATTGCAACATAAAATAATGTTTTACGTATTATAAATATTTGGAAGGGAAGAAATTGTCACTGGTGTAAAATTGGAAGTGATCGGTAAAGCACAGCTTATGAAAGTATGAGAGATGTAGGAAATTATCCAAAAAATCGACTTAAAGTTGATCTAATTTGAGAGATACCATTTGTGTGACTTTGGCAAACATCTCCTCATCCTTTCTCACAGACATATTTACAAAATATGCAATTGTACCACATATTTACCACAACTTTCTAGATTTTCCCAGTCTACTGTGTGCTGCTAGTTGCCTGTGTAGTAAACCCCGGGGCACGTGCTAACAATGACACACTTGACTTATGCAGATTGCATAAGTGTTGTTTATGTAACGATAGAATGATGGAACGAATCAGTTTGTTCACGGCGGCTTCCTCCGTCCTTTCATTGCACTGCTATGGTCCAGTGCTTACAGTGCATATATAAACACACAATCATATGGGAAAGGGGTTCAGTATGTCTTGTGTCACCTCATAATCACATTTGTGAAATAACAAACCTGCTGGGTGCTTGGTGACTGTGTGAGAACCAGGTGATAACAGTAGGGCATGGGGGTGGGGTAGTGGGAGGGGGGCGGTGTAGAGCAAATACAGCCAGATGGATTAAGCCACTTTCCAGTCAAAATGCAGGGGTGTTATTAGGTTGTTTTTATTTGCTGGACTCTTGCCAAGCATGTCCCGGGCTATTTATTGCACAAGTTGTTATTTTCAGCTCAGCGTGTGTGCTCTCCCATCGCCTCGGGGGGACTTGTAAACAGGTCAGCAGAGGTTAGCAGACAGGTAAATAGAGGCAGGGGGAGGGGGGTGTTCCACAGCCCATGAAGAAGCCAGTATTTTTAGCCCGCCATTGCCCTCTGTGAATGGACAATTGATCCCTTTGCAAGCCTTTCCTGGCAGAGCAGTGGACCAAAGAGGGAGACGAGAGAGAGAGAGAGCGAGAGCGCGAGAGAGAGAGAGAGCGAGAGAGAGCAAAACAACCTGCCCATGCTGGAAGTCATCCATCTTCCACTGCTTCAACATACCCCAGCCTCCACCTCTCCTCTAATGTTCTCCTGCCACTGCAGTGGAAATTTCCAAAGTGCACGTTGACAGCTGTTCAACTGCTGCGAGACTTAAAAAAGACAATAAATCAAAGCGCCATCAAATTTCCGCCCCAGTCAGAGCACACCTTCACCTCTCACTCTTTAAGAACATCAAAGCTGACAGGATGAAGGACGTTTAGGAGGCAGTGGTCTGCATCTAGAGGGTTATGCTCCGAAGCCAGACGTGCTGGAGCTTCGCACTTCTCAAGGCTGCATGCTTCTGGATATAACTCTCTTATGGTTCTTGGCGAAAGCATGCACACACATTGCACCTGAGGGAGGAATTCAGAAACTTTGGTTTGTGTGGGTTGTATATCCAAAATGCAAACATCATCGTCTCATCTATATGCAAATGTGTCAGAATGTGAGTGTACATAGTGTACATTTTTAGCAGCCGTGCAGATAGATATGAACTACAGGCATAAAGGAACATACACTAAGGTTCACATTACAGAAGCAAAGAGTGCATCTAGGTGAAGATGCACACATTCAGGTCACACACATTTCTATTTGTCTCCTCAGTTCTCAGACGGCGCCTTCACCGGCGTGACTGCGGTCAAGTCCCTGCACCTGGGTGGCAACAGGCTGAGGTCACTGCCCAGTAGCCTGGACTTTAGCCTCATCAACAACCTCACCCTCACCAACAACCCCTGGAGTTGCACCTGCACCCTGGCCCCGCTCAGACAGTATGTGGGGGGGGACACGTCATACATGTACCATACATGTAGGGGCAGCATAGTCTAGTGGTTCAGGTGTTTGACTCCCAGTCTGCAGTCTTGGGTTTGAATCCCGATGTGTCCATAATCTACCAGTAGTATGCATCCTTGAGCAATATGCCTAATCGCTCCCTGCTCCTCAATGGGAGTATCTAAAATGTGCTGAAAATCTCTTACATAAATATCTAAATATAACATTAAAATAAAAGACCAACAAATCTGAATACAAATACCTGTTCATCATGACTGTCAACAACAAATTGATAGAGCTAGTCACTGACCAATATCCTCATCATCTTCTCCTTCTATGTACAGGTGGATGGATTCCACTCACAGCTGCCCAGACGCACTGTGTGCTTCCCCCGCACAGCACAAAGGCAAGCAGGTCAGCCACAGCAGCGCCTTCAGTGGCTGCAAAGTCAAAGTCAAGGCCAAGAAAGCCAAGGGATCAATGGGCCGTTGAAAAGGTAAGTCACTCAACAGTCACTCTAGTCACCATTGGAGACCAAAGGACTAACGGGAATAACAAAATGTGTTCTCTGTCATTTTAAGGGAAAGGATCCACACTCAACATGGCATAGCGCGGCCTCAAAAATAATATTGTTCATAACATAGCATTGGTTGTAGAGGTCAGTCCCATTTAAAATCCCAACTGTTTATAGGTGGAGGCCAGTGTTTCGGGATGGCTTTTAGCTGGAATCCCAATAAAATTACTTATTGATGTTTCTTCCACCTTTCCACAGAACGCTCTGTTCTCTGCCCCCGTCTGAACCATTTCCCTTCCAGGCCTTGCGGTCCAGTTAGTGCTGTGTCCAGTGTGTGGAGTCTCTGGTCTGGGGAACAGCTTGTTTGACTTGGCTGCTCTTCTCATGTCTTTCTGCAGGCGACGCTGAGGGGGAGGGTCTGTCACACGTGGCCCGCTACGCTAACTTGTGCTGCAAGACCGACAAACACACACACACACACACACACACACACACACACACACAAAACACCTAATGCTTTAATCTACAGACTGTAAGTTTCAATAAAAAAAATGTTTTATGAAAAAGAACAAACAGCATTCAATTAAAACAAAATTTCTTCAGTTGCTTCAACATCCGGAGTTGTTAAAATCTACATGGTTCCTTAGAAAGCAAGGCTAATGCAAATATATGCAATGCATGTGTGCAATTTGGTTTCTTACAGGCCTAAGTGGGTGATGCACCGAATTGGTGAGGAAGTGGTGAGAAAGATTTTAGCCAACATCAAGTGAACAATTAGGCCTAGGCCTACATTCTGTGTTACAGGGCAAGGGTGTGGATATAAGTCACTTTTTTCTTTCAATACATTAGCAGTTACTATAAATTGCATATACAGGAGAGGAAATAGAATATATAATAGAATATATCCAAACATCCATCTCCTTTCATTTATTTTCTTTCTTGAGGAATTTGCTAAACTTTCAACCGCCAACATTCAGCAGGCAGCCATGTTTGTTTGCTCTGTTCCTCCATGGGAAGCCCTGCTTGACACGTCACCTCCCGTCCCATGACCCCTACCTTGGCCTCCATGGGGGTCTCTGCATTCCCCACCAGCCTCTAGGGAACTAACACATTCCTGCTATTTAATTGGATCAGTCTACTCCACACGGCCAGACTTAGAAAAGTACAGTGAGCATTTTCTCTTGAACCGAAATGTATGATTGACTTGGGGTCGCTCGGTTTTAACCTGAAGTCACAGTGTTGGGATATGATGAGCCTATCTCTAGGTTGGATGCTTACAGTTTAATAAAACAATGTACTTTTGGACATATGAGCAAGATAAACATGATCCAAGCGATCCCCGTGGATCTATTCATTTGGAAGTTATTTTGTTAATCATGACAATTTCCCCCATCATATTAAGTCTTAAAGCATGATTCATATTTACTTAAACAAACATGAGTTGGTCATCTTTATGCTATTCTTCTGTGCAATTGTTTTTTTTGTCATATTTATGTAACATTTTTGCATCTCACATTTTCGATACATTTTAAAAGAAAATAATTAACAATTATGCACCAAATATTACGGGTCTCTGGGTCATGTTTTAAACATGGAGAGATTTGTTACGCACATTAACTGCCTTTGCAATTTCCTTGACTTTGGGGAGTGATAAATGCTCACATCCAATAATAAAACTTGACCAAACTGAGACGTCTTTGTCCTGAACCTATTAAACACACCTACTTATTCAGTAGCTAGCCTTGCATTCATTCATATCCTAGCCTGGATCCAAGGAACCATGAGAAACCAAGACAAAATGGAAGCTCTCCTCAGACTATCTTCTAAACTGCATCATATTATTTTACTCATACAAAATAAACAATAAATGCAATAAAATGCCGTACTATGTACACCTATATGTATGTGAGTGTCTAAGTGAATATGCTACCTGTAAGAGAACTCGGGTGCCATCTAATACATTTAAAGTAGACTTTTTTTCATAGTATTTTTGTTTAATGTAAAAACGCATCACGTATTATGCATGGAAAAATAGAAGATTAGAAGATTAGGTCCAGAGAAACCGCAAAGATCAAACTACAAATGCATTATTAAAAATAATAAAGAAATAATGTAAAAAAATTAGTGTAAATGTAAAAAATCCTGAGCACCTAATGGAATATCTCCTGATGGCTGCGGTGGTATCGGCCTCTCTTGGCCATGAGCTCGCGGTGTGTGCCCTGCTCCACTATGGCTCCATCCTCGATGAAAACAATGTGGTCGGCCCTCTCCACCGTCTTCAGCTGGTGGGCCACCACCAGCAAGGTGACACCTTGCACCAACACCTCCCTCGCCACCTGACACACACACACATGCACACACACACACACACACACGTTGAGCCTTGTACCTTAGGCATCAGTTTCTTTAAAATAACATTACAACATTACAACTAATAAACAAGGCATTGCTAGCTGCTGAGCGCAAGAGTTTTTTTCAATCAATATGTTTAGAAAACATCCCACAATCCAGTTTGATGTTTCATGTGTGCGATTTCATCATGTTTTAAAAAAAATCTGATGTCTAGCATGTGCAACGCCGGCTCTTTGACGCTACACCGCTACGCAGCAGGGCCTCGAACCCGGCAACCCCCAGGATTGGAGGGTGAGCAAAGCACTAACAGCTAAGCCAAATTACTGCTGCCTTTTGGCTTGGCTTTCACAGCGTTCTCAAGGCATTGTGAGGTGTGAGGTGTACCCTGGAGGACACCAGCCACTCAGTTACACTCAGTTACACTCAGTTACAAAGTGCCACGTCAATGGATCCCCAGACGTGTTGCCTACAGATGGCATCTAGTCTGAGTCTGTGCTGACGTACAGCATGCTGTAAGTCGGCGTCCAGTTGGCTGATGGCTTCGTCCAGGATGATGACCTGTGGCGTCCGGACCAGAGCTCTGGCGATGGCCACGCACTGCTTCTGCCCCATAGCCAGTCTCCCGCCAGATTCCCCCACGTCTAGAGAGAGACACAACGCCACACGTTTGGGAACACATTTTGGGGCCTTTGTGCAAATAAAACTGTTGACACTTTGTGTGTGTGTCCTGCGGCCGTTCTTTTGTGAGTTTTTGTTGTTCGTTTATTTATTTGGATGAGGTGTCATACCCCCCCCCCCCACACACACACACATATATATACATATGTAAAGCACTTTGGGTGTCTTGAAAATCAATATTACAAATGCAATGAATTATTATTATTTCGTATATACATTTTTTTTTCTTCAATATTATACATTACAATTTGACAGTGAGCCTACTGCCTATTGGCTGTGTGTACATATGCACGAGAATGCAAAAAAGTGTAAAACTGTAAGAATAGGAGTTGAGTGGCCGCGGACCCGTGTCGTATTTCTGTTCCAGCAATGCGATGAAGCCGCTGGCGCTGGCTCTCCTCGCCGCCTCCTCCAACATCCCCAGGGTGCAGTTCTCCAGCCCGTACCCGATGTTGGACCCCACCGAGCCTGAGAACAGGACCGGATTCTGGGGTACCAGGGCCACCTGCCGTCAGAGGAGGGAGTCGTGGGTGTGTGGTGTAAATCGATCACTCAATCAATCAAACTTTATTTATATAGCACTTTGTGCACAAAACAGCAATACAAAGTACTACACAAGGGAAACAACAATAACAAAAGCAAGACGTTGTTTAAAGGCATGTCTCGAGTCCAAAACAATGAGCGACTACGATAAAAAGAAGACACATTTATGTTAGAGTAAAAGCACTCTCACTAAAGAAGTCCTTTGTATTCATAATGAAAAAGATGTGCTGGAGCGGAAATGAAATGTAACAAATATTAACAGAATATTCCTCAGCAAGCATTTATCTAAAATGTAGTCTCTGAAGGAATGAATCCAAGGCCTGGAGCGTACCTTCTGGTGGAGGTATCTGTGTTGGTAGCTGTGCAGTGGCTGTCCATCCAGCAGGATCTGTCCCTCCTGAGGTTCATACAGCCTCTTCAGGAGACTGACACACGAAGTCTTTCCTCCACCAGAGGGACCCACGATTGCAGTCATCTTCCCAGGGCGTAGCTCCATAGAGAGAGACTTGTGGCACAGAGAAAGTGTGTGTAATGTAAATGGCAATATTATATTCCTGGGGAGAGTTTTTGTTGTGCGCTTTTTATCCAAAGCAACTACAGTGAATTCAGATACTTGTTATACAGGAGCAGGTAGGGGTTAGGAATCTCGCTCAAGAACGCCTACAGGTTACGCTGGGGAACACTGGGATCGACCCCAGTACCTTTTGGCTGGGAGTCACATTATCGTATTATGATTATTGCCGTCTATATGTGAAGCAGTCCTGTCCTGAAACAGACGGTCACCTTGAGTATGGGTTGATCGGGGCTGGAAGGGTAGGCAAAGGTCACATTCTGGAAAGTTATTCTGCCCTCCAACGTCTCGGGGGCCAGCTGTCCTGCCTGTTTGCACGTGGGCGTTCGGTCCAGATAACTCAACACCTTGGCGATGACTCCCCCGGTGCTCGATATCTCTCCCGTGCCGTATAGAAACTCCTTACCAACATCAAGATAAACAACCACCGCATTTTAGAACATCTTTCATGTGGCGAATGGTGGGAATGATGTGGGGATTCACAGTTCCACAGACGGATCTGTGGGACACAATCGATATCCAACAGGCTTCCAGACTCCCCCATAGTCTTAGGTACAGCAAAAATCAGTAAGCAAGCGTAATGGTTGCTCGGTGACCAGAACAGCGTTGGTGTTCCAGTGGAAACTCGTCTAGCAATGTTTTTTTGTCCAATATTCAGAGAACTCTGGAAATTTACTAACGGTAGATATTAGAAGATCCTCAATGTTGTGTTATTTAGAACATTTTGGACCCGCAAAGTCTGAGCACCGCGCATAAAGTTCAAGCTAGTTGAACTTTGAACGCTGCGTTTGCACCGCACAAGGCAACATGAAAGGAGTTCAGAGAGTGCACCATGTTGTTCTCACCTGTATGCTGTCTGAAAGAGGTCTCTGGTACAAGAAGAAGGCCAGCAGGTCACCGACGGTGATCTGACCAGAAGAGATCAGAGCACGTCCCTGAACCAGGATGCATACTTTGATCCCCATGTTCACCAGCTAAATGAGAAAAAGTTATTTATTTATAGTTTATTAAGATGAACCACCTCAACATGCTGGTTAATGCATCTTCGTGTTTCCCTTTCTAGTAGTAGTCATGTAATAATCACATATCGCGTGTCTCTTTCTAGTAGTAGTCAGGCTGGGAAAGAATTCATTATGATCGTCTTGTTTTTGTGTAGGATTGTTCAGAAATAAAAATAATTACTTTTATTTAGTGTTTTGCAGTCCAAATAAATTCTTTTTTTAACAATGGAACCCTTAAAATAATTTGAACAATGCAACCCTTAAAATAAAATACAAAATGAGATTTGATAAGAGAGAAAGACAAAAATCCTTCACTTAATGACCCTTAGATGGACCATTTAGAATGGTGTTTTGAATATGTATACAAGCAAAAAACACACTCTTTCAACCACCACCCTTACCCTGCGCATCAGGAGGAAAGTGGCGCTGTAGATGCCTTTCCGTTTCATGATATCGCCCATGTGCTTGAGCGCCTGGCCGTACACCTTCTCCTCGTATCGCTCAGCTCTGCAGCTGCGGACCACCTTGATGTTCCCGAGGGTCTGAAATGCCAGCCTGTTGGTCTCTGCCTGGCAGTCCTGCACCTGCTCCTTCATATCCTGTCAGACCCACCATTAAGACAACAGTAAGACCATGAGGCACACTTGACCATTCACACAAAAGCCTAACGAGGTTTAGGGTTCTGGCTTCGATCCCTAGTCTACTTGTCGGCCCACCTGCTCCTTAATGACAGTGTAAGCTCCTCAAAAATATAATATTGGCCTTTAGGTTACACAAGTCTCTTTCTATGAAAAGAAGCCCAGAACGAAGCCCGGGATAAATAGTGTTCACCTGCTTTGTCCATAATCATTAATGTGATTTGTCCAAAATCATTAATGTGATTTGTCCATAATCATTAATGTGACTCCATGAAGTTGGATTTTCCTAAGCTTCCTAAACTTTCAAACTAATTTACTCAATTTCACTTATGTTATATAAATATATGGATATCATGCCTGTATCCATGCAAGGGTCTGTAGCATAACAACTGAATGTAATAAGTGTCATATCTGTAGCTTACTACCTTCCTGTAAATGTTGTACCGGCTCTGTATGAGGCTCAGGAGACGCATCTCCACGACGGTGAGCAGGGTGAGCTGCCAGGACAGCCTGACCATCATCAAGAGCATGAGGATGCTCTTGATGATGCTGCGCGCCAACAGGTTGCAGTTCAGCGCCACGGTGCGTCCCATCCTGTCCACGTCCGAATGCAGGCGAGAGGCCAGGCT
>OMNO01002338.1:2846-13045 GCA_900303215.1 Trachyrincus scabrus | reverse complement strand
CCCAGCACCACCAGAGAGACTGAGCCAGTGAGATACAAAGCGACGTACCAGATCAGCTGGGATGAGGCGGAGGCAGAGGAGCAGGGCCATTCAACACCAGCGGGGCCCATGCAAAGACACGAAGAACCAACTCCAAGGATTACTGGTAAGCTCATTTGTTAGGGATGATGACACGTGAAGTATGTTGCAGAGACGTGTGAAGTACACATTAAGTCAGAATTCTGGAACATTCCACAGCATTTGCTATTACTTCCTTATAGCAGGGATTGATTTGAGGTTTGTTGCTGCATCTGTTAACAATCCAGCCAAACAGCAAGTTTGTGGAAAGTTGGCAGTCAATGTAAAATATGTTACATTTCAAACTTTCATTTCAACTAATTTCTGTGATTGTTTAAGCTTTTTTATGTTATTTCTCATGTCATGTTGTTCAAGAACAAGTAAAACCCCCCTCTGGTAAATGTTATGTCGCAGGGCAGTGTCAGGACACGTTGGCCACTATCTCCGAACCAGTTACCCATAACACCTATGGGAAGAACCAGGGAGCCTGGATGAAAGACCCCAAGTCGAACGGTGACAAAATATATGTTGCAGACTACTATTATGGAAACACCCTGCTGGAGTTCCAGAACATGGAGGTCTTCAAGCAAGGTAGAGGCCAGTGGACAGAATATTGTGTTCATGATGAAGTAGTAATTTCTGTTCATCCTTCCTTTGGTAATTCATCTTGTATGTCTTCTCGTCCCAGGTCGCTTCACAAACTCCTACAAGCTGCCGTACAACTGGATCGGCACAGGTCATGTGGTCTTCAGCGGTGCCTTCTACTACAACCGGGCGTTCTCCCGCGACATCATCAAGTATGACCTGCGTCGACGCTACGTGGCCGCCTGGACCATGCTGGACAACGCCGTGTTCGAGGACTCGTCGCCATGGGAGTGGCGCGGACACACCAACATCGACTTTTCGGTAGACGAGAGCGGCCTGTGGATCTTGTACCCGGCGCTGGATGAGGAGGGTTTCCTGGAGGAGGTGATCGTTCTGTCCCGGCTGGACCCCTCGGACCTCAGCCAGGACCGCCAGACCACATGGAGGACGGCACTGCGGAGGAACCACTACGGGAACTGCTTTGTGGTGTGTGGCGTCCTCTACGCTGTTGACAGCTACGACCAAAGAGATGCCAAGCTGGCGTACGCCTTGGACACACACACCCACACGCAGATGGTTCCCGGGATGCCCTTTGTCAACAGCTACAGTTACACCAGCCAGATTGACTACAACCCCAAGGAGGGCATGCTCTATGCATGGGACGATGGACACCAGGTCACGTACAACGTCAAGTTTGCCTACGTAGACCCTTGATGGGTACACCAAGTACTTCGAGTATTTTTTTATTTCAGTTATAAAAAAAAGTAATTCTATGATTTAAGGTGGATTGTAGACCAGTTCACGGGAATATTGTTATATTGTTATGAATCAATTTTTTTTACTGTGAGGAATATACATTTTAGGATTTTTTTATCTCACTAAAGTTTTGTACTTATACAAATTGAAATGTTCAGTCAACACATTGAATTGTATATACTGTGTAATAAATCACTGTGTTGTATATGAATGTAGAAAATGTGGCAGAGCCCGTCCCCCCCATCAAGGCTTGGATCCAAAAAAAAAGCTACCATAATCAAATCCCATTTTCTGTTTTATTCACTTCCTTTTTGTATCATTATATTACGTTTTGTTAGGTATGCACACGGAAGCTGTAGATCCATCTGTGTGGTAGGATCACAGAAAGCACTCCCTCCGTATCAGACAAAAGTCTAGAAGACACTACAATAAACATCTGAAGTAATAAAAAGCTCCCTTTGTTTGTCTTCATCCATGGAAGTTAGCTGCCACTTCCTCCTGATGAAGTGCTCACACAGCTAAGGATTGTTTTACCTCTGCAATTTCATCCATTACAAATACATTTCACAAAGTCAAAACACTATTGAAACATGTATACTTGCATATAAAGAACAAATATACATACCTATGTGAAATGGAATGAATACAATGCTGTAAAATGGTAATAAATTCCAGTGTTTTATTGTCAAATTTCACAATTCAGTAACAAAACTTAACATTGACTTGTACTTGTTAACCCTGAATATCAATGGGATGCAGTTAAATGTTCTAAGCTAAAAAAAAGGAAAAAAAACAGGAAAAGAACAACAAACACACAATGGCTTGCTTAAACCCCCACATTGAAAACTCTTACATATTTGAACTATTACTAAGATATTGTCTGATATAATATGGCCAATTGGATGACAACTTTAAGTGCACTTTAATAAAAGTGCAATAGGTCAGTGGAAGGAGCGGTCAAAGCTGAGATAACAATGTGGCATATAAATGAATGCTATGTTTATCATTGTTTTTGACATTTGCTAAATTTGAAGGAATTGGAGTAAATATTGAGAAGTGAATAGCTACATAGCATGTATGACTAAAACTGAGAAAGATTTTTAAAAAAGCTAAATAAATGTGACGTCATACTGTATATAGTAATGGACAATAAAATATGCAGCAATCATTAAACCTTAACCCTCGAAAGAGATGGCCTAAGTGTCATTCAAATATGATTTGAATCCAAAATTCACTAGGTATGCATTTCTATAGAAGATTCTATGTATACTTAGGAAAGTTGCACAAAGTCATATTCATCGACAATCAGTGGAAAATAAATATAAATATCTCTAAGCAGTCCATGTGAAGCACAGTGCAAAACATAGAACAGAAATTCTTCATAAAACACAAAGGAGAAGCGTAGGCATGTTTGAATTAAACCTTGGTGCCAGAAACACGTGTTCTAAATATCTAATTAGGGTAATGGCTTGACAAAATGTCTTTATTGCAGATTTGTTTCTAATCAACTTGTTAAGATTGGATCTTTAAAAAAAAATTAAAAAAAACCTTTACTCACACAAGGTTGTGTTCTGCCACCAGAAATGAACAGCCATAATAAATGGTATGTTTCAAATGCACCGCTGCACTGTTAGCAGCTTTTCAGTTGTGGGGTTACACAGGGTTCAATGCTCTGCCCCCTGCCGTTGAGCAATTACCCCAAGCGCAGGGCGTCTGGAGCAACCGGGGGAGTTCAGTTGTTGCCACACAGGAAGCATTCACTCTGACACCCCTCCCAACACTGGGGCAGTCAGAGCATCTGGCACACTCACCCCCAACCCTTTGGACCGACTTCCAATGACGAGAACTACATTTCTATATTTTCTATTTTCACAGTAAAGAAATAGAAATCCACCACAATCGTGTCCACCAGCTTTAAAACATCTTCCTAATAACCTACCCCCCAAAAAACTATTTAAATCTAAGGGTGTTTTCACAATTGGTCCCTTTCAGCCCTCCAAACTAACTCATAGCGATTAGTCAGTATTTTCTGCGCATATATGAACACTCCAAAAGAACTAAGACCCCTCTGAACCACAGGTTAAGCAAACCGCAACGCGGACTTAAAGTTAACCATACTCAGACCTCCCAGGGAGGTGGTCTGAGTACGGTTAGCTTTAAGTCTGCGTTGCGGTTCGCTTAAGCTGTGCATTGTGAACATAAAGCACTCCAGGTTCGCTTTGCCCTTTGCCACTGTATTTTAGCGCCGTAGACTGATCCCATGCTATTGCACTGGCACGCTTGAAAAAACAAATAGACGGAACCATGGCCGTTAGTAACTCTAGCAAGACTAGTGGACAAGGAGTAGTTTGGTACGAGGAAGAAACTACTACACATCCCCAGATATGGAACGAAGAACACATCAAATGGCAACTGTCTACAACGCCTTCAAATGTGATCTGAACAATTTTACTTTGGTTTTCTCTATCTCTGTGGGCTAATGCAACCATATACCACAGGAAGACAAGTATAGCAGCAGCCATCTTGTTCCAAGTGAAAACGACCCATAATCCAAAGCAGTAAAGGTCTGAGCTCCAGAGGAACTATAGTGTGACCAGAAAGAGGACTGAGGTCCCATCAGAGCTGAAGTGGACCAGAAAGAGAACTGAGTCCTCTTTCAAATGAACTGACAATGTGAAAGCAAGAAGAACTGAATCCCTCTTCTGTTGGTCCACTTAAAAAGAGGACTGAGTTTGGTTAATTTAAAAAGGACTATATGTGAAAACACCATAAATGAAATGTACAATGCACTTTTTCAACATTTGAATCTTTTCCGTTTGAAACTAAATCGCGGTGGTAAAGGGGGGCGCGGTATGGTGAATGGTTTCGGGGGATGGGGTGCGAAGCTCACGCCGAGCCCATGAGCACCCCGACGGGAGGCGTGACCTCCACGGGGCGGTCCGATGGCGGGGCCTGGTACAGGGTGTCCGTGTTGTTGACCCGGAGCAGGGGTGGGATGGTGGAGGAGCGCACGTGGAGGATCCGGGTGTCGGTGACCTCGCAGTCGATCTGCATCATCACCTCAAACTCGTCCTTGTCCTTTATGACGCTCTCTGCGGAGACACAAAGGAAAAAACTTTTATTTTTACAAATCAAACCAGAGAAAACTAAGTAATAGTAGTAGTAGTTTGTTGAAAAGGAGGCAAACTTAAAAAAATATATATACAGCTATTGGAGGAAATGTGTAGCAGAAAAAAAATGAAATTTGTATTAGTGGCTACATTTAGGACAACATACAGTATGTATATTCCCTTTGGTTAGAAGAACTAAGTACTAACATTTCAGATCACCATTTATTTTCGAACACTTAAATGAGAAAATACCATATTTTATCATGCATCTTTACCGATAGGCTCAGCGGCATATTTTCGAAAGGCATCAGTGTTCAGTGCGAGAGTGAGAACACAAGGAATACGCTTTAGAGGAAAACGTGAAAGTGAAGTGTGTGTTTATTTCTTGCATCAGATGATCCCGATTTCCCCCCCGAGATACTCAAAATAGTGATAGATAACGTGCGTGTGGGAAGAGAAACGTACGTGTGTCACAACAAAATGTCTGAAGAAAATAACACAAGGCATATTTGCTAATTTGAAGGCAGCAAAATTCAGTAGAAACTGAATATTGCATTCATACGTGCCTTTTTATTCAAACAAATAAAAGATTCAACCACTGCAGATGGGAAAAAACCCTACAAAAAACTTTTAAGCTTAAAAAGAAACCCCTAAAGGAGTTGCACAAGCCATTTCTCCTAGGGACGGCAACAGTGCAACACTGTTGTTTTCTCGTATCAAACTCTTTTGGTGTGGTCCACACAGTGCGCTCTGTGCACAGCCTGATTTAATTTCCCTCTGCCCTGCGGGAACACATCTTAGTCAGTGGACGCAACAGTTAATCGTCAAAGCCTGTTGTCCAACAAACTCAAGGATATCTGTCGCCTGCCGTATTTACGTTACGTTTACTTTCAACCTGCACTTAGCAGTCTCCCCCCGACATTCTCCATCAACTGACCCCTGATCTAACAGAGAGAGAGAGAGAGAGAGAGAGAGCTAGAGAGAGAGAGAGAGAGAGTTGGTAAAAGCTTAACAATAACATTCCCTAGTTTAGGTACAGTGTCATATAACCTGGAAAGATGGCTAAATGGCTTTAAAAGCTTTGTATACTGTTTAAAATCTGCAGGGTTCATTTTTCCAGGGACACCTGTCTAGGATATCAGCTGCTTTCCATACTTCGGGAGATGAGTGTGTGTGTGTGTGTGTGTGTGTGTGTGTGTGTGTGTGGGTGTGGGTGGGGTGGGGGTGCATCAGAACGCCTGGTGACTTAATGAAGGCTGATTTCTCCTGCTGGAAACATTTCCATTGTCCAATACCAAGATCTTTTGGCAAATACTGCATACTGCCAGATATGACTCCCTCCAAGTGGAGCAAAACAAAATTGGGGAAGTTTTGAACTGGCGGTTTCAGTGTTTCAGCAGACAGATTTGTAATTCATCATAGAGGGTTGGGAGCAACAAGAGTCACGCCATCTAGTCCCAGGGCTGGGGATGCTATGCTAGACCTTTGTGCCTTGCAGTAATGAGAACACTAGAGGTATAGGGCTTGTACATCAGAATGCATCATGGGAGTTTTTGTTGGAAATACTCATGCCATATTGAGAGGACTCAAGAGAGTTGTAAATCAACGTTAATATACCGTAACCTAGGCTAATGAAAACATTATTTTACCACGTGTCGCATGAGAAACGCTGTGGCAGTTTCAAACACAACAATGTCTCCCCATAATGACAAATCATTTCACGATTAATGACAATGACCAAAAAAACATTACTACCAACACAATAAGTAACATTCTAATGCTCCTATGCTTCCAAAATGGAGGCGGTCATTGCGATGTGACGTTGCGATGTACAGCCCTATATAGGGAATAGAGCATCTTTAAAGTGGTTCTACAATCAAATATTGTTCTCATTGCACAAATGGCAAAACGGTTATATTCATCAACTGAAATACATATAACAATGCTTGGAGGAAACCATTCTCTTTGTGTGATTCAAACTGGTCACATGAGCCTAATTATTTGAATTCCATCCCACCAACAGCTTAAGAGCAGAGCAGGACACACACACAACACACACACACACACACACACACACACACACACACACACACAGGGAAAACTAGGCTTCTCTCCTGTTGCCTGTTGTGTCACCTGGAGTTGTCCCAGAGAGGAGATGGGTCCGGTTTGACGTGGCTTTGGAAAGGAAGCCACTCTTCAGGAAGTATAACCATGGAATCAGAGGCCATTTAAGTCAATCTAACTGGGTGCCTATTGGGCCCACTTAAGCGCTTCATCCACCAACCAAATGAGCCATATTTCTACTTTGAATTTCTCTCAGGGGATTCAAACCGCTATAAACTTCCGCAACTTGAATTATCGGGTAAGACAATCTGTCAATGTGACACTGTAGTCATGACTATGTCTCAAATTGACTTAGACTACGATTTCAAAAGTACAACAAGCACACTTTACGAATATGCAGCACTGCACAAAAGTGTGGCCATTGAACAAAAGGTCCCAAGCTTGCAAGGGTGAACCATGTTGTCGGTTTTAAGAGCATACGCAGCCTAATGCAGTGCACAGGGGTGTACTGTTTATAATAAGAGTATATTCAAATAGGAGAATCTGTTCCCGTTCCTTCACCAGTGTGGTTTCTTAACCTTGAACACCTGAGGGATGCTTAGCGACCGTGCACATGAATTCAGTTAAAAGAGGCAGAAAAAAATGTTATCCAAAGAGACTTAGGGGGCTTTCACACCGAATGACGAGGTAGTTTGCTAACGCGTGGTTTACACATTTTGGTCCTCTTTTAAATATTGCAGTGTGAACACAAACCGAACCAGGGGTGAAAGTGCAACTTTGTAACAAATGAGCTGCTGGTTCAGACCAAATCAACCAAACTATAGGTGTGAAAGCGCCCTTACAGTGTCTACAGGTTAGTGTGTGGACATTGGGGATCTAACCCAGTACCTCAAGCACCCTAGCCACTACACTACATCCATCCTCACTTTCCAATGGATCGACATACTATGTAAGAAAAACAACAACCCTTAAACAAACATACGTTAAAGTCCTTACATGGCACCCGTGTTCACTAGAGATTATTTTGAGAGCAAATCTCAGGTCATTGTCAACTGACTTTTAAATAAAAACCTCTGAAGTGTGGAAACTGACATCAAAGTGCACATCTCCTTCGTTGGCTTATTGACTGGGACGCACCAAACAATTGCTCCCAAAGCGTGGCCCATATCCACCTCCTCCTCCAGATGAAAGCCATTTAGTGACTGGCAGGGAGGGAGGGGAGGAATTCCTCCCAGAAAGCAGGAGGAAGCTGGAAAGAATTATCCTTTGCTATGCAGCAATCACGCAGTTGAAAGGAGGGGAGAGGAGGTGGTGGACAAGGAGGAGGAGGAGGACTTGGTAAAACAAAAAAAAGTCTTAGCCTAGCTAAAGAAACAGTTGCACTTAATCACTTTGGAGTTTCAAACAAAGATTACATAAAATGTAGCATTGCCTTCTGCGGAACACGTGGAGCTATATGTACTTGACGAAGACCATGTATGTCGTGTGCATCGCTCTTTACCTAATAAAGAGAAGAACTTCTGTCCTGTCGGCTTTTGTTAGCCCTGTGCTTTTAAAACAATGGTTCTTACCGCCAGGTGCGGGTCTAACTATGGGGGGAAACCAATCGTCTACGATTGATGATAAAAATGAATCTAAGCGCCTAACATCAAATGACTGTGATTACAAAAACATAAGCCACAGGAATAAGCCATTGTGACAACCTGGAATAAACAGGCGATGAAAGAACATATGCTTTGGAGAAAGAAAATGCGTACATCCATGATAAAACAAATAATGATTTATTTTTCTCTTTCTCATGGTAACGACCATGTTGTTCAGAGTTGTTTTCTCTCCAAATTATTTGGCATTCGGTGCGAAAAAGGCTGAAAGGAAGTTTCCCCATTCACCACTGCTTCAATGGGTCATCTGGACAGGAACCGCCCGAGGCGACTCTCTACTGACCAGACCCACCAAGAACAATGTTTACCTTCATCAATCTTCATCTGAGAAAGCAACTCTGTCCCCGAACTCCCAAAAAAAAAAAAAAGTTGAACACAAAAAACATTTCCCAACGGCCCTGTTTTCCCTGCTGAGTAAGAAGATCATATTACACTGACTCACTCCTGGCTGAATAAAAACGTGATCAAATCCAAGACAAGACAAGGGGATCAGTGATAACAGAACCTGCTCTGCAGCCAAGCACAACACACTCATATCTTTATTAATGCTAGCGCACAGCGGCCATACACAAGCCCTGTCCTCCTCTATTCGGTCCTCTTTCAGATGAGACCATTACGCTTCTTAGTAAAAACTAAAATCATTTCAGGATAATGAAGTGGAATGTTCATAGTGTAATGATTGTTTTTTTTAAACACTTCATCGTTTTTGTGACACGGTAGGGCACTCACGACTGCTACATTTTAGTAGTCGTCGACTACTCCCAAAAAGTAGTCGAGTAGTCGATTAATCAATCCTGTCTCAAAATCTCCATGACGAGCTGCTAACCTGGGAACTACCCACCAACCGGCTACTAAATGTGTTTCCATGTGTGCTATTTTGTGTTCCTGGATGACATGTGACATGACATGTGACATCCTGGATGTATATTGTGTGCACCGTTGTAAACTTCATCTTAGGTATTCAATAATGATGGCAAATTAGGGAGGGATACCAAGGAGGAAGGGAATACCCCTGCTTGTGGAGGTCAAACTGCAGGTAAAAAAAAGACAGAGATTGAACAATAAGCCAACGCATAAAAAGAAGGATTGATAAACCGGAGATGGCCAAACCAATTACTTCTTTCTAAATGTTTTCAGGGCCACATAAAGTGCATTTTTGCAGCGAGAGGTGCTGTTGAAAGCGCTCCCAGATTGTCCTTCATCTGCTGCTAGGTGCCTAGCAGTCTGCCTCTCTAAGTCCTGCAGTACAACTCTTACCATTTATGTTCATGGCTGGCAGCACCAGGGACATCTTGGGCCGGCTGCCTTTGTTGTGGTTGGTAGCAGGAAGTAGAAGATGGTCCTGGAAACAAAGGAAACAGAGGCCGATTGAAGCAAAATGGTTGTCTTTTTTTTATTATCAAAGTGGATGTCATTTGGTTTTGTTGTTGTTTCATTCATTGAGGTCTCGTGGCTGCATCCCTAAAACATTAAAAAGACTTAATGAATGGCTTGGGGGGTAGGAACACAAGAAAGCATGTAGAGATGGATCAACACCTACATTATAATATATTATACCTTGGTAAGTTCAAAAGGTCAAAGCCTAAGGTGGTAATTTACATGAAAGCCATGAAAATTGAACCCGTTTTTTTGCTCCCATCCGAGTACTTTTCTCTTGCCTTGTTTCAAACGTTTGAAGTCGCGAGGGAAACTGTATAATTGGGATATCTCCATCTTGGACTGTGGTGAATAACTTGATTTACATGTTGTACTCATTTACATTGAGCCTTTAACTATAACGCAGTGAATCAAAGTCAAATGGAATCAGTGAACTGCTGCCTCTTATTTGGTGGAATCAGAGAGAGAGTCAATGACAGGGAGCCCAGGTCGTATGTCATGATGACAGCCGCTGTGAAGGGCTTGTGGGGAGAAGGAATGCCAGCATGCAAACAAATGTGCCGCTCCTTCAGGAATCCCCCCCCCCCCC
>OMNO01002324.1:21334-31334 GCA_900303215.1 Trachyrincus scabrus | reverse complement strand
AACAAGAAGCGAACCGATGAAGGAGACAACCAGAGAGCTCCCAAATGTGTCACGGACTACGGTCAGTTGAAATGCTGTCACCATTCTTTTACAATTAGTTTACTATTTAGCAGACCATTTTTTTTATCCAAATCGGCTTAAAGCGACGTATGCTGGGGACAGACTACAGGATAATCGGGCCGATTTCGACCCAATTTGGGCCCCTCCTGTCAATCGGGGGGAAACACTTGGTCGGGGGCTGGTCAGGACCGAGGCTCGGTACCGATGATCTGGTGTTTACAGATTCAGTCTGAAGCCTTCCGGTCTACTGGAAAGACGACCCCATCAAATCCTGTAGTGTGAGGTGCTCAGCAATATGATCCGAAAACGCTGAACGCAAATAGCCAAAGAAAAATGATCTTAAAAAGTGAGAGAATCTTAATGTAAAACCTAAATCTAAATGTAAAACCCTAAAGTCCATACAACCAATATCACTCAAAATGGCCAAAGCTGTAACATTTGTTTTTTTATGTCTATTATAATAAGTCTTAGCATCAAAATAAAAGTTTTTTTAGATATGAGCCTGTACATGGTTTTACACTGTGTTCAACAGGGTGTATCTAGAGTGCATTAAGTGAAACAGAAGTATTGCGCTCTATGGTAATTAAGCACTAAAGCATTAGCTCTGATACAACCGGTAGGTTCACTGAGATCACTCACTTCCAACTCTCTATAGAAAATCATACAGTAACCATGGATGTATCGATTATTACCACGAATGTGACCGAACTGAAAGCCATGTTTGTTGACATGCATGGTTTACACTCGCATCACGCTTGATCGTGAGAGTTTAGTGAGATGTTGTGAGAGTCAGGAATCGCGGTTGTTCATGAATGAATCGGGTAGTGTGTGGTGTGCCGATTTGGCCAGAGCGTTCCAAATCGGTGCACTCCACCTACTACAGGAACTTATTAAGAGTTATCTTTCCTGTGTGTGGTCTCTCACGATTTTAAAATCGTGCAGGTACACTGGAGACATTGAAGGTTCGAACCCAGAACCTTCCGGCTGTGAGTCGAACACCGTAATGAGTAGAGTATACTGCTACCTAGAATGAATGAGTGTAATAAAATGGAAGCTGCTTCTCCATCATTTAATTAGTCGATGAAACACCAGGACTTTATGGCGCTTTTACATCTGGCATGTTTTTGTTCCAATTTCTGATTCCAATACTCATTTTACAGTTAATTTGAGTTACTTTCATGGCCTGTGAACACACACACACACCATACTGGTTTCATGGTGTTGAATGTGTGTTTGGATCACTTCCTCGTCAAGACTGTTTGATAAGAGAGAGCTGAGAGCTTTCCCAACAGCCCTCACTGGGGAATTCATAATTAATTTTGAATGTGTTCTCGTGTTACGGCTTTAGGTTTTGTTTTTCTGCCCCACTTTCCTCTGTTCTTGTTTGCGGCCCAAAAAATCTGCAATGAATCCTATTATTATTATTATTATTATTATTATTATTATGAGCTTTCCACTAAGCCCACGTCACAACGCTAATCTCATGAGATGAAAGGTAGACAAACTTTTTACCTTTAATCTAAACCACCCCCTCCTCACTGAAAGAAATACCCTGTGATCATTTCACCTGATTGCGTTGTCTTGCTTCAGCTGAACAGAACCCGGCACCCGCGATGGCAGCCGCGCCACAGGAAGTGGCCATGAACCGGCAGCAGCGCTACTTCCGTATTCCCTTCATCCGACCGGCCGACCAGTACAAGGACCCCCAGAACAAGAAGAAGGGCTGGTGGTACGCACACTTTGACGGCCCCTGGATCGCCCGACAGATGGAGCTGCACCCCGACAAGCGCCCCATTGTGCTGGTGGCAGGTGAGTTAGCGATAGCGTTATTTGTTGTATTGATAACATCTATGCTCTTATATGTGTACAGTTGTGCATAGGATGTACTTTTGCATGCTTGCATGGAAACATGCACTTGTGCTTCAGCTTTGGATCCATTCTTCATCTTTTTCTTCTTCTCTTTCTTTCTTTGTTTCTTTCTTCCACCTCTCTTCCCATAATGTTTTTCTTCCTCCACTTCTTATTTTTGTTCTTGTTCTTCTTCTTCTTCTACTACTACTTCCTGTTGTTCTTCCTCCCCTCCCTTTCCTCCTCTTCTTCTTTTCCCTCATTCTCTTCTTCTCCTCCCTCCTCCTCTTCTCCCACCTCCTCTCTCCTCGCCACCCCTAAAGGGAAGGACGACATGGAGATGTGCGAGCTGAGCCTGGAGGAGACCGGCCTGACCAGGAAGCGCGGCGCTGAGATCCTCCCGCGGCAGTTTGAGGAGATCTGGGAGCGCTGCGACGGCATCCAGTACCTGAAGAACGCCATCGAGAGCAAGCAGGCGCGCCCCACCTACGCCACGGCCATGCTCCAGAACCTGCTCAAATGAACCAGTCGAGAGAGAATATATGAGCACAAAGGGAGAGAGATCTGACAGACTTGACAGGGACACCGTAGGGCTAACAGGGTAACGCGGTCGTACACGCTAGCATACACATTGACATACAGGTAAACACGCGCCGGTGTTCTTGAGGGAGATATGCTACACTACTCTGATACACTGTCACTGTAACAAGTTGTTGTTTTAGTTTTTTTCAGTTTGGGTTTTATTATTTTTGTTGAGCTCGGTTCCTGTATTTCTGTTTTTGTTGTTTTCTTTCTTTTAATGGCGAGGACTTCAATTTTTATGCGTTCAACCGTCTCTGGTTAATGCTTGAATGAAATGTGCTACTATGAGGCCTTAAAACTGCAATATGACTGCACTATTCTCCCTAGGTAGGATGTAGTAGCTGACCTGGCCGTTGACTGAAGACATTGATCAACTAGGTCTAGTTTTGTTTTAACTTTCGAAAATGTTATTCGACGTCTTCTCTGGTTTTACACTTCTTTGTTCCTTGGTGCATTGAGATATGTTATTTCAACACTACGTCTTAGATTACATGTGTGAAGCAACTAATGGATTAAAAGGAAAAGTGATGCATTCTGTTATTCTAAACATATGACTACAGTGGTGTTGGTTTACTTTGTATTATTATTGTAGGCTCAAACACTTACAGAGTAGTGGGTTATACACCTGATATATATCTTGGAATTATGACTGTTCATTTGTTATGATTATGATGTTATGATTTGTTGTGATATGAGGAGTTATGGCACATTGCATAGCTTGGACAAAAAATATTCTGACTATATTTGTGTAATTACATATAATTTGTGTCCCTTCTTGATTGCATCTCTAAATAGTAGAAAATGCATTTGAAGTAGTGCTGTGAAAATACAATGTAATGAGCCTTCTTATTATAACCTAAAATCTAGTATTTTCCATGTTTTGTTTGTTTTTGTAATCATCATTGTTTAATCATGTTTGTCATCATGATTTTTTTAACAGGAATCTTTTGTGCGTGTTTGTGTGCATTTTTCCTGTAAGCTGGTCAGTTAGTTTGACACCATGTCATCATCTCAGCTCAGAAATTCACTTTTCTGGAACCTATATTGACTTTGTGAAAGATTTGGTTTAATTAGTTGTTTTTTTTAGTTTCTCCTCTGGACTTTCATGCCCATGTCTATGCTTGAATTTGAATAGGAAATAAATGCTGCAACCACATATTCAACTGCTTTCACTGCATTGTATCTAGATAACTCCCAAGTGTGAATAATGGCTAGACTGGTCAATAAACACTGAGGGAGACACACATTAAAGAAAAGGTTAACTTTCATTTCCAAAAATAGTTTATTCTTTGCCGTAAAATGTAAAACGTACAAAAATGTCGACATCTTCCAGGGTTGTTTATGAATACCCATCGCTCTGACCATCGCTCAACGGCTGACGAAAAAGTAGAAGTTGTTTATACACAGCAGGACAGAATTAGTTTTTCCAATTACAGTTTGCTCTCCAGGGTTATCACAGCATATACATTATGTCTGGGGAATGTTTAACAATGACATTAAAACCACATGCAGCACTGTACAACCTACAGTTACAATCATACTTATTGTTATTTATATACGCCTCATTGTGAGGAAAGACAACAACCTTTATCAAGGGTATACAGGAGACAGTCCTACCTGCCAAATATACATATATAAATACATACATATTTATATATGTATTAATATACATATATAAATACATAAATATTAGATAAAGAAAGCCTAGGTCCACCTCTTAATGTAACCATGGCTCTCTTTGTCTCAGACACACCCAGCGCTTTACACAGTTCTCTGTCCTTTATATCCTGCACCATTTCATGGTGCAATGTACCGCTGTCATTTCAGAGCCGATAGACAAAAAGCTAATTTCATAAATACTGTACAGGGAAACATTTAAGAGTGAGCATATTTCTTCGTTTGTGTGTTAAAACTGCATTGTCCGGAGAGGAGAGGTCTTCAGAGGACTGAAACGTCAAAACATTCACTCTCTAAAGTCCTTACGCGACAACACTTGTGGTGGTGGTCATTGGGTGGCTGCAGCGTCTATGAGAAAGCAGACCGTAGACAGTGGGTGATGAATAGATGTTGTAAATAAATGCAAGTATTGCAGTTCTGTAAATGCCCCCAAATGACCCATATAGGTATGGATGAACATAATAATAATAATTACATTTATTTTGTATGGCAAGAATAAAATCACATAATAAAATGATTCTAAAAATAGCAGCACGGATATCATTCCGAATAAAAGAGTTAAAATTGGGACAGAAAGACGAGACAATATGAAAACATGTAGAAGAGTTTAAACATTAAAAGCACACTTGAAGAGATGGGTTCTGAGGGAAGACTTGAAGGAGGAGAGTGAGGTCCCGGGTGGGTTTGGGGAGAGAGTTCCAGAGGGAGCGGGCGGTGATGCAGAGCACCCTGTCGCCCCAGGCTCTGTGCTTGGTCATGGTGGGGGGTGCCAGGAAGTTTGCATCAGCAGATCTGAGGGTTCAGGTGGGTGCATGGCGGTGTAAGAGATCAGAGAGATCACATCTTTGTAGGTGTGGTAAGGAGCAGTCAATGCGCTGTTTGACGGGGAGCCAGGGATTACAGGACGGGGGTGATGTGGTCTCCGGTGCGGGAGGGAGTGAGAAGACAGCGGACTTCTGTATGTGTTGTAATTTGTCGATGACTTTGGCGGATGTGCCGTGTTGCAATGGACGATTCAGGAGGTGATGAAAGCATGCATGAGTAGGAGAGGGATGGTCGGAGGCGGGCGATGTTTCTGAGGTGGCAGAAGGCGGGTTATTTGATTGAAGTGGGGTTCGAATGAGAGGGTCAAAGATGGCACCGAGGTGTACGGATGTGAGGGGACGTGTGGACATTGCATCGATACTGAGGCAGAAAGTATGGGTGGATTTAGTGAAGGATTTCAGACCAATGATGAGGATGATGAGGATAATAAGAATCAGAACATAAACAGTGATCATGCGTCTTACCTTTGCAGGCGTCATAAAGCTGGAAGACATTTATTGTATGTTGAATTAGATTTTAAAGTTCAGAACGCGATACCAAATCGGGTTTACAGACTTTTTTTTTTCTTGTGTTGATTTATGTCCAGTTTCTATCCCTTACACTGTGAACCGCAGTATACAAACTCCTTCCAAGTGCACATTATGTTTGTGTAGTTATTTGCAACTATATATAGAGAGAGAGACAGAGAGAGAGAGAGAGAGAGAGACAGAGAGAGAGAGAGAGAGAGGAGAACTCCTTACCTCATTGTGTGGTATGCAGTGATGGAGGTCCACCATTCCAGAGACTAACCTTTCGGTTCTCCTGGTGTAGAGTTGCCTGGGGATCTACAGGTGAACACACAACCATCACATCAACCACATTTACTTTACCACATTCACCACATACACTTGTATGTTTAACATTGACGATATTAACACAAGCAGGCAGTACATTCAATATAAGGCTGGTTATAAAAGCAGAGGATCCTCCGTCTACATTAATACTGCAGTTGTGTGTGGATGTACATGTTAGATTCGACAGGAAGAACAGTCTTGGCAAACCTTACGTTGAATGGCCCAGATGTGTTTGATCTAAAAATCTTTCTCTCTGATGTTCTGTCAAAGCCTGAAGGCTTTGATCGAAGTATTGTATTAACGCCATCGCCAGATGGCGTTAATACAATACTTCAGTTTACTTATTACGGTTTACACACATGGGAGTTAGCTTCATACAACCATTTCATATACAATGGATTCTTTTCTATAATCTATGTATAGAGAATACAGAAAATACAAAAATACGTTGTTTTTTTGTTTGTTTTAGATTAACTTTGTTAATCTAAGTGTTAGTATGCAACAACAACAGTCTACTGAGGTTTTATGCAAATAATAACCAAAAAATTAGTTAGTCAACAAAGAGCTACGATTGGTTGACTGTTGAAAGCTTGTGGTTAATATGTCAGCAAGCCCGGCAGCGATACGGCACGGTACTGATTACCTCAATACTTAGATGTATATTCTCAAATGAGGCAAACGTGTCCTGGTCGGACTGCTGGTCCCGAGACCCAGAACTGGGACTCGGGTATTGTAACGTGGACACTTGGGTCAAAATACCATCGTCATTCTCAAACACCGGGTTCTCTCTCAGAGTATTCTCAAAGGCATAGGGAGCAAGGCCAGGCCTGCAGGAACACGAGGGAGATGAACAAGGTTGTGAATAGGAGTCGAATAGAAACCACAGCCACAGTACTAAAACAAAGGGTTGTTTTTTTTCACTCACACCAACGTCACTGCCTTTCTGGTCTGAACACATTTCTTGTTGATGAAGAGGATGACGGCGAGCACGGCACACACCAGGCAGAGGCTCCCTACCAGGCAGGTGGCGATGAGGGAGGGGTCCAGCGGTACAGACACCAGCTCACTGCAGCGCTCACCGTGGTAGTGCCAGTACTTGCCCACAGGGCACCTGGTCACCGTGGCGTGGAACAAACACACGGTCAGGCTAGGCTCAATCCTTATACACTAAGATATATGTGATCCCACATTCATTCATTCATTCATTCATTGATCCCTGCATTCATTCATTTGTGTGCTCTTTGTTCTCTGCATTCATGTATTCCTACATTAATTAATTAATTAATTCATGCATCCCTGCATTCATGAATGAATGAATGGCATGGCCGACGTACTTGCAAGTGGCGCCGTGTCCCGGGATGATCTGGCAGACGCCATCGTTGTGGCAGTAGTCAGGCTGCAAGGTGCAGGTGCTCTGGCAGGGCCGGCCGCTGGTGGTGGTGACGTAACCGGGGTCACACAGACACTCAGCCTCACCTGTCCAACTGTTGACCACGCAGCGCGAGAACTCGTTGCAGGCCAGAAACTTACAGGGGTCTGCTTGGTCAGCTGGAGACGGGACACAACAGAGGGGAAAAGGATGTGCCACACAATGGTTGAGAACAAGGGGTGGAAGAGTTGCTGATTCACAACATCAACAAAGTAACACCGTTGTTCACCTGTCCATCATTGTGTACAGATTGTGCGGAGGAACGAAAGGACAGTTTGATTGATGAGGAAGGAAGGTGTCTGCCTTCGATAAGGCGTGGTGCTTAATGAGGATGTTTTTAACGGACAGGAAGAATGGACGCTTTTGGCAGACGTTTCTCTGACCTTCGTCACGTCGTCGTTTGAATCAATAAAGCATCAAAAGCCTAATTGATATCTGGGTTTTATCCGGGGTGTCAAGCGTGCTAAGTGCCAATAAAGTTAGAGATTCAAATGTGCTTTATAAAATATTGACAGTCCACTCTGTGCCAGAGAATTAATGTTTTTAGATTTAGTGGAATTTAACCACCAGTTGGACCGAATAGACAATATAATAAATGATATTGTCATGATGCAGAGAAGCAGACACTTCTGCCAAATGCTAGATTAGTTCGAAATTAGTTCTGGCAATGAATGTAATCCAAAAGTTAAACATTTCTTCCTTCTATAATTCCATCAACGTAGCATAGAATTGCTCTAATCTTAAAACTTATCGCTGACGGATCAATGACAGACATAAGCACAACAACACTTTCACAACTCCCAGCCCAGAGGCTCATTCCCCGATGTCCTACCTGATCCTTCATGATCCTCCAGTTGTCTCTTTGGATAAAAGCGTCTGCTATAACTGACTAACTGTAAATGTGAATGTATGACATGTAACTGAATTTAGTTACACCCCCCACAATCATACCTGGCTCCACGTCTAAGGAGCGGCTATCAATCTCTATGTCCAGTCTCTTGGCCGCGGCGCCACAGAACTCCTCCAGCACGCCGTGCACCGCCTCGGTCACGTTGTAGGGCGCGGGCTTGTCCAGCCTCATCTTGCTGTTCACCACCACGCTGCCGTTCTGGAAGCTCAGGATCTCCAGCTGCTTGAAACCGGTCAGGTTGGACTGCAGGTACGGGAGAAGCTGGGAGGACAGAGAGAGAAAGAGATCAATATTTTACTATGTAAACTATACATACAAAAATGTTTTATACTATGTAAATTATACATAGTATGAAAAAATGTATCAAAATGTTTTATACTATGTAAACTATACAATAAACATAGTCACAATGATTATTTCTCCAATTCAAATTAAATATAAATTATGAATTTCTTATGGAAGGAAGCAATACAAAATAACGGCGGCAACAGAATGAATATATGGTGCATATATAGATCATTTTCAAATCATGATTGCCTACTACGACATCCTATGGGAGGGGAACAGTTGAATTCATTCTTGATTCTGGTTGGATAAAGTTTTCCATCAAGATGTTTAATTGAAAAGTGAACTCTTGAGTTGATTCAATGATTCAACTTGGACTATTAGTGAATCCTCCTGAGAACAAGACTGGGAGAGTGGAAACGCCCAGGGTTAGACAGCGATAAGGAGAGACAGTTAATACAGAGAGGTGGGGGAGGGGCATGGCTAACATTGTCAGAGCACTGCAGAAGTCGCGTTACTCAGCCAACTGGAGCGGCGTGAAACCCACTCGTAGCACATCATTGTTCGGATTGTTTTAATCCACAGAATCCATACGTGCGTCATAAGACGTGGGAAAATGAAGAGAATTAACTAGAGAACATGGTGTAAAGGCTCACAGTAACACTCTGGACTGATGATGACATCTGAGTCAATCTCACTACTTCTCATTATTATACAACACTGTACAATAGTCTCAGGTACATATTAGCCTGAATGCCCTGTAACACATCGTAAACCTTTACTCTCCTTTACTACAATAACCGAAGACAAACTGGAACTTGTATGTTCAGTCCCTAGTGTTAAGGTTTATCCAACTCTTAACAACTCTACACATAACTCATGTCAAATTGAATGTATATTGTACGGCTAGACATACTATAGTTAAAGGGTATCACTTCACACTGCTTTGCCAGAAAACCTTGCACTTCACTGTGTGTCAACACAAGTGCAGCAAATCCTCAGCATACATGTTGATTACAGATGCTCTTTAAAATGTTTCCTACCAGAAGCAGGACCCCAATCCACCACCATGTGAGCAGGGGGAGATTAGGGTGTGCAGCGGAGCTGGCCTGCTACACACTCCTCGCCTCGCTGTAGAGCAGCAGATAAGAGGCCCTACACTGATCTCATGCTCACTGCTATCACCGGCCCACAGTTTGCAGTTGCAGAGGACCAGGTCGACTAATGATCCCTGATAGAAAATAACAACGAGAGAGAGAGAGAGAGAGAGAGAGAGAGAGAGAGAGAGAGAGAGAGAGAGCTATGGAGAGAAATGGATAGAGACAGTACAGAGAGAGAAATGGAGAGATGGAGATGGAGAGTGGAGGGGGAGAGTGACAGATAGAGAGAGAGAGAGAGAGGAGAGAGAAAGAGATAGCGAGAAATGAAGCGGATACAAGAAGAGAAGACCAATCTAAAATGACTTGCAGCCCTCTCAGTCATGAATCCTGGTTCACTCCATTGGTCTCCATGACACAGCTCACTACACCTACTGCCTGTTAAGAGTGGCTA
>OMNO01002324.1:2018-13887 GCA_900303215.1 Trachyrincus scabrus | reverse complement strand
CTTCCTCTTGGCGATATTATTTGCAGCTATGGAATCAGTTTTCACTGTTATGCTGATGACACTCAAATCTACATTCCTATTGGATCAAACGACTCCTCCCAGATCCAGAAGGCTGAATCTTGCCTGACTGCAATCAAAAGATCCATGCACTTATATCGTCTAGACTACATTACTGTAATGCACTGTCCTCTGGTTTACCGAACTCCACTACGAAGAGCCTCCAGCTTGTGCAGAACGCCGCTGCTAGACTCTTAACTAGAACTAGAAAGTTTGACCATATTACTCCTATTCTCGCTTCCCTCCACTGGCTTCCAATTAATGCGAGGTCAGATTTGAAGGTGTTACTACTAAGCTATAAAATCCTGCAAATACTGTATGTCTATGATGGCACCCATTGCACTCCTAACCATCCCTGGAAGGAGGGATCCCCCACTCTGCGTTCCTTCTCAAGGTTTCTTCCTTGATAATTAAGGTTTAGAGTTTTTTTCTTGCTCTTTGGGGGGCTAGGGTTAGGGGGTGCCATAAATATATGACCTGTGAAGCCCTTTGAGACTGTAACTGTGATTAAGGGCTATAAAATTTACTTGACTATGTCGATATTTAACGATATCTTTTAGCTTTCATAAAAAAATTCTTCTGACACACAAAGTGACTTGGATCAGCTAACCTAACGGAAATATACTGGCTCACAAACATTACACAGCTTCTCTCTGCACACATTAACATGTAGGAAATCATTTGGTTGTTTTTATTATTAGAGATGTTCCTGACGGCTAATTTCCCTGATGGTTAACCAGGCGTTCTGTAAACGACGAGTCGTCTAGTCGAAAAAAAATCAGTCAAAATTGAGCATATTACAATTCAAGAGCTCAAACACGGTCGGAAAAAACATTGTGTGTATTATAAGAGCCATTTGAAATGCTTAATGAAATCCTATTATAAATTAGGCTTTTGATTGATTGACACAGCGCCACCGTGTGGGCGCAGCAGAGTACAATCGTTCAGCGGGAGCACAACCTTGTTCATACATCCATGGTTATTATTGTATGTCTAATTAAAACAGGTAGGCCTATTTAAATGAAGTCATGATGGTTATTATTGTATGTCTAATTAAAACAGGTAGGCCTATTTAAATGAAGTCATGACGGTTATTATTGTATATCTAATTAAAACAGGTAGGCCTATTTAAATGAAGTCATGAAAAGACCAACTGATCGTGAATTACAGCCCACCTGACATGACCGCAGTTACTGACTGGGGTGAAAAGCGCTGTGTGAACCAGATTGTGAACCAGATTAAATTAAATGATTAAATTAATGATTAGATGTTTTGGGAAACTACACATTGTTTAACGTTTGTTAATTAGGCCTATTAAAAGCATGGTCTAATTCTTATATGCATATTTCTATCAATAGTGCAATGCTTTTCTCAGGGAGAAAAAAAGCGTTGGGTAACCGACTACTATTTCTTAAATAATATTTAAGTCTGCCAATGATATTCGTTCAAATAGGAAGTAAACAAACGGATCAGAGGAATTGATGACTGAAGCTCAGAAGCTGCGGATACTGCAGCGTATGAATACTATTCAGCATTCATACTCTATTATGCAAGGTGACGTTTCGTAGGCACGTTAATATCGATATCATCGCATACTATGTCATATCACCCACCCCTACTTAGTAGATCAAATCAATAACTTAACTTATCATTGATAACTTAAACATAAATTCTAATAAAGGTAACTTTATATTTATTTGTTCTTTTGTTTTTGTTTTCTTTTTAATTCAAAACTTCGACTTAGGTCCTCTACCTCGGTTGTAGGTGAAATGATTGCAGGAGTCCAAGTGCCTGGAACAAAACAGAGATGAATGAGTTTATTTATGTTGTTTACTCATAACATCTAATTAAAAAGGGAAAATAAATCTTCTTGAATAAAGCACTGGTGTAGCTTACATTCACTTTCTGGATCAGGGGTAGCGTCTTCAGCTCTGGAAATGAGGGTAGGCCTACATAGTCATTATATATATAGATACATTATATAAATCAACAGGGAAATCAATTTGTGTGGGTATTAGCTCAATGTATTTGGCTGGCAGTGGCCCTAGATATGTCAGAGATAAGCCTGTCTGCTTTAAATTCAGTTTGAATTAATTATACACTTCTTTTTTATTTGACTTGGGAGAAAAGTTAAAAGTAGTAGTCGGTATGTAAATAGTTAGAATTCATAAAAACAGTGTAACTGTAAAAACAGCTCAGTCAGTCAGATATTATCATTCTAATGTATTTGCTGTCAGAAAGTCTGGATTCATTAAAATTCATTAAAATATGATTACATACCCAATTTCCCCTTGCTCAGCAACTCTCTGAAAGTAGAGAATTACAAAACAACAATAAGATGCTGCACCGCAATGAAATATCCAAAGTAAACTTCCCAAGTATGTGTAACAATATTGCAATACTATATATATTCCTTGTATTGTACCTTAACAATCTGTCATGCTGTGTACTTAATGTACAGTATATCAAACATCATCAGTTGTATTCTACTAAACATATCAAACACTGAAAGCTGATTGGTTGCTGTGTGACTGGCTGACCCGGGCCACCATGTCCAGGTGCTCCTGTGATTGGCTGAAGTTGAGGGCCAGGTCATCCATGCACAGGTTCTCATGCTGGCAGGTGTAGAGCCAGGCTCTGTATTCCTCAGAGTTAGGAACCCTGTCCAAGAAGACACGGAACGCTTCCCAAATGGCCTCCTGGCAAACTGAACACACAAAAGCACAGATAAACTTCACTACTATTTCATTATTTAGCAACTTAGTTAATTCAGATACAAGTATTTTAGGAGTTGTGCATCTTCCTCATGTATGGGTAAGCTGAGGACACTGGGGATCGAACCCAGTACCTTTGAGCTAGGAGTCCTTACCCTAGGCTACTGTTTTGTTTTCAGCCCATATGTCACGATTTGTGCGCCAAAGCTTTATAAAAAGAAAACAGACATGGGTATAAAGGTCTGCTTCATGTAAAATAAATAACCACAATTGCAGATGGAGTTATGAATTCACTCAAAGATGAGCTGTCGTGGTGTAGCAACGACATGGGTTTTCGTCTTGGTTGACATATCCAAGGAATAGGATGAGCTTGTTTCTTTCTCGTCTTCGCACTGAGAATCACTCCAAAATGGTGCGGTGTGATGCAAGCATGTTGCTGTAAATGTCATCACATGTACATGACATTTATAGATTATGCGTGTTGTATTTGCACACACCACTTCCACACCCCTGAGCTATGTTTTTGTCATATGTTGGAGACCCGCACCACACAATATATCGATGCCTGTGGTGGCTAATTCCTTCTCAAACACGTTATTTATGGGCCGTGCTCTTTTGCATGTATTCTGATTTCTGAAAAAGTTTTATATTTTGCACAACATTTAAGTTGTACAAAACATCTAGGCCTTATATTTATCTACGGATCTATAACAGCTTGCTTTTGTACTAAAATCTCACTAAACACACCAGCGTTTTAGAGCAGGCGCACTGCTCACGTCCCTCTTGAATGGAGCGAATCTAGTTAGAAGATCTGCGATGCGAACGTGACTCAACAACGACGAGTGTACCTCTCCTCGTTACCTCTTAGTTTGTAATAAGCACGGTGGCTGGTGATCACCGCCTTCATGGTCTCCTGGGGACACACTTTCACACCCGTGCTTAACGCCGCAGCCGACCTTTTGTTCCGGTGTAGGTCCTGCGGCGCTCTGATGTTGGTGGCGTGCTTGATGGGTCGAGAAGCTTCTAGGAAGTGCCTGTATTTCACATCTCTCAGGCCCGGTAGACCCTGGTCCTGAAGGCCTGCAACATCAACACAATCACACTAAGTGTTTATGTGTGTCTTCTCATCTCATCCTCAGTCAAATGTGAATGAAATGTCTATGCAAAACATTTGCTAGCCAGCAATTAAATGTGATTATTGACAGAATTATCTTTTCTCTTTTTTTAAAAAAGCCTAAGAGGAAGATTGTGTCTGGTTTTCGGTTTTAATTAATACAACTGTCTCCTATTTGAATGTAGACACCTGGTTGACACCCAATAACCAGGATAAATACAAGCATTTGATCCCATCTCATATATTACATATATTATTTGTTTTATCCATAAAAAAATATCACGCAATGGCCCATCTGCATTTTTTCCATGTTACAAATACAACTGTACGTAAACCTTATTTGAAATATAACTTTGTATAACTATAAATCTTTGTCACAGTGCTAAACCCATAGACTTTCAGTAGAGTTTCCCCACTGAGAGGCTAATGTTTTGAGAGGAGACGTGGGCGTTTACAGTGATGCCAGGTGGTAAACCTCAGGGACCCTCTTAAGACATTAAGCCAAAGTCCTGGACCCTCAAAACAAAGACCAAAGCTTCTCCACCGGACCCCACAACCCCAATGTACTTCCTCTTGGATTAATGTTCAAAGAGGAATTACAGTGGATGTTTGAAAACAAGAATAAATTAGCATGAACAAAAAGGACAAAAGCATTGACATTGACAGTTCAAAAGATTTCTTTACCGGCTTCTTTGTTCAGAAAAGTTAACATTATATTCACTTCAATAACTAACAAACCAAAGGTTTGTACGGACCAGATATTTTGTACCATATTCCACCCAGTACAAACTGGCTCTAGTAATCACTGCATTACACATACATAATAACCTTACAATGAACAATACTGCTGCACTGTTGACCATTTTGGACCAACACCAACACATTTCCCATTGTGCAACTGTCGCTCCATGATGGAGGATTGTTTTTTGTAGCGTTCCAGTTAGTGCCTGGCTGCCGCAATTATCGTAGCGCATTTTCCCAGCTTACCAGAGATGATGAACGATCTATCACAAACTCATTGCTCTGAATTGTATTATATTCATGATATTTTATTTTAGCAGGCGAGATTTTGCTTTAATGCTAGCCTGCACGTGCACAGCCCATGAGATCCCACATTGGAGGGGAGCAGGGGGAGGTGGGGGGGTGATTAAATGGGCCCTAATACCGCTATGGCAGCAAGGGCCTCTTAGCAGAGTTACAAGCCACAAAAGATTAGTGTCCCAGGGCACGCAGAACAGGACAGCTTTTGTTTCGGATAATGAACTCACTCAAGCTCTGCAAACATGGCCACCGAAGAATATGTTATGGTGGATAATGTTGCTATCCAACTGTTTCTTCCTTTATGGCCATTTACACTTTAATGTATGATTAATTAGTTTAACTGTAAGAGACTTGTACAATTTCTACTCTCACTTCTACATTTAAAAGTGAAAATGAATGTTCAATGTTCAGTTAAATGATACATTTTCATTTTTGTTTACTGAAGAGACCTTTCTGTAAACCCACTTGTCCTTCAACTTCTGCAAGTGCAAGTCAAGTAAGTGGATCACCGCGCTATTAAATCTCCTGTGATGCACTGATAGAATTACTGGTAGCATTACCGCTAGAAACAATTAACAGAGAATAAAAATGTGGTAATTACCGTTAGATGACGGGCAGAGAGACACTTTAGTAATGGCATCTCTTTTTAAAGTGTGTCTCTCTAATGTGTTTAAAGAATAAAAAGAAAAATGAAAAATTACATAAAATAGCAGAAAACTATTAAACGCCCTTTCAAATGAGTGAAAAGCAATTCCCATATCCCCTCCCACCACGCCTTACCTTTAATTTGACTGGCTTGAAGCGTAAACACGAACAAGGTGAAGAAAAGCCCCGACTTCAAAAGCATGATGGAGCGGTTTATGTTGTTGTTTTCCAGCCGGAAGATGTCATTTGCACAGCCTTGGTAAACGACCATAAAATCCAGAGTCTTGTTATCTTAACTCCATAAGCTAGCCATGCAAGAACCTAACCTTTGTTTGGATGACTCCAGTGACTCCAGCACACTGTCGCAGAGCCAAACGTGGTCCGAAATCCAAGTCCACACCTGCCCTTTGCAGTAGGTCAGTTCTCCAGCAGCATGTATATGAGTTAGCTCCTGGACGGTGTTTGAAGTCAATAAAGAGAACGCACAATGCTTAATGAAGCCAAGAACCGAGAACAAAAGGGGGGGAAAAGTGAGAAAATGGATGGATGGAATTTCTCCCTGGTGAAATGTTCTTCTGGACTGTTGCAGATGTCACAACAGGGTGAGTGAGGTTAAAAAAACAGGCTCTGCTTCAAGTGTAATCTCTTTACCCTTCAGCTGACTGCTTGTAATCCCAGGGGGGGGCCACGTGGCTGCCTAGAGTCATCTTGTTAGAGACACCTTCTGGTGCCACATCTCCCGGATGGACCAACCCGGGCCCCGACCACTTTACACCTTTTTGCTGTTATCTTAACTTGCTCACTTTTCCAATGTTCCCTGTGTTTCGGCCCCTTACCACCCCTTAAATGCCTTTCCAGTTTTCTCTCTCAAACTTTCCACTGTTTGGTCTCTCTCTCTCTCCCACCATCTCTCTCTCCTTTAATCTCTGTCTCTCTGTCCTCCCCACAACCCATTCTTCCTCCCAGTTCCGGGGCCACTCTGAACCTGCCTGGCTGCCAAATCAGCTTGTGTTATTCGTCACTGTGTACTTCTAGCTCCCAGTACAACAATGTGCTCCATTCTTGCCCGGGCTGCATGGTTGACCTGAGCCTTTGAGCCCTGTTCTGATGATGAACAAAAAAAAAGTTGGAGTGCTTTCAACACTTCTAGATATTGTACAGCTCAATATCTTGCATTGCATTGCGTGTTGCCAGCAGTGTTTGATGTGCTATCCTGTGTCGGTTCCCAGTTGTCTACTAGAGCTGGAGGATGAATAAAGACATTACATGTTGTATATTAGACAAGGCATTGTTTTTTTTTCATTTCATTTTAATTGGTAATTCCATCTAAAATTCAATTTCCTTCTTAAACAAATCTTTGTTTTTGTACGCTCATGGGCTATTTGTTACATTTACACTTGATCCTCTTAAGTTGTTTTTGTTTCATAAATAATCACCCTTCCTCATAAGTTCTTGGGAACAGTCCAGTTAAAGTTACAGTATGTTGTTACTGTTGAACGTTTTGGGGTGCCTGGTGGCAGATTTATGAACCCCTGCTGTTGGATGAACCAATTTTTCACATCTCTGGTTTAGAGTGGCGACTTTACAGCACACTTCCATCTCAATGGTCCTTTATTGGTCCGTTGCCATTTAATATTGTAGGAATCCAATAGCATGAGAGTTTACCATTACCCTTAATGGTACAGCAATATGTGTAATACAATTGTAGAAGCCCAAACATTTTCCTGTAGGACTACTCTAGAGTCTTTTAACATGCTTTGCAATGTCCACCATGTAGGAAGTTAGCCTCTTACTGTCAGCCATGTTTGGCTTCAGGATTAGGGTCAGAGTCGGGGGTCAATTGTACATCTAGATTAAGTTGAAGAGTTTTGGTTCAGAGTGAAGATTAGGGTCAGGCCATGTTTAGGACCTCAGTCGCCATTTTTTCTGACTAAAATCAAAGTCATTATTTGTTGTTGTTATTTCATTGATGCCCCCAAGACTCTTCACTCACCCAGCATTCTCATAGCAACGTGTTGCTGGCCTTTATATGATTTATTAATGACATTCCCATTTAATGGAGGATAATAATGGCGGGTGTCTCTTAGGATAAATATCCACATGGGTAATGACCTTCCAGCGGTCGGGAGTCCTTGTCCTATTAAGACGGGTCAGGTTTAATTATGGAGCGGAGGGAGCATGGGACGGGGCCAACTGTCAGGAGTGATCGCTCCTCTCCACAGACAGGGACCACTGTGACCCTCACAATGTTCTGCTTTTGTATGTTTGTGCTCTGTGACACACAAGTGTTTGTGTGGCACTGAGTTTTTTGGAACATGTTAGGTAATGTAATACACAGTTGTAGAACACGGTGGAATATGGTCTTAGTATCATTTGCCCGCCTTTAATTTTCATTTGTAGTATACTAAGAGAAGAAGCCATTAATCAGTTTGCAGCTGTTGCAGGATATCAAGGTAGGTTGCAATAGACATTCTCTTGAGAACAATGTGGTCCAACCTTTATTATTTAAATCACATACAAGAAAGCGGCCAGAGGCAAGAAAGTGTCAGTGGGTCACCACAGCCTATATTAGGGCCAGTCATCCTTGGGAAAATCCACTCATGGCCGATTACAAATCGACTCGCTAAACCCGTCACCATATAGTGAAATTACTATGGACTACGTGGTGTCCAGCAACAGCATGTGATGTGCCAGACTAATGCCCTGGGTCTACTGTGGTGGAGAAGCCATAATGCTCTGACTCCTGGTTAATCTCAGGTGTGTAGTTATGCATAGTAGCCTGTTGATATATATATGTATAAATAATATATATAAATAAATAAATACGTAAATAAATGTGACAGGAGCGTGTGTGTTTGGTGGCTGGTTTAAGCAGCCTCACCTGGTCCGAGTCAGACTGATTAGACTCTGGGGCTGGGTGAGGCTGCACACCTGTGGGGCATTGGCCAATCAAGGCCCACAGGTTAAACCAGCCACCACACACACACTCAGGAGGAGCGCTAGCATGTCAGCACGTACCACCTGCTCTGCCTGTTCAAACCAATCTCAAACTCTGCAATAAACCGGTTTAATCATCATCATCATCTGCCTGTGTCCTGTTGTTGGAGAAGCGCTGAAAAGCCACTTAGATGGCATGTAGCAGGGGAAACTGCTACATGCATATATTCAATATTTATACAGGCTATAGTCCATCATTAAAACCTGAATGAGCACTGGGAAATAGTACATAAAATAATTTAGAATAAGTATTTATATACATTTGTATTCAGATTGTGTTTAATTAAATGTGTTTCTTCATCCAGAGAGAAGCATGCGGGATCCTCGGATCGTCACGGCCGTGTGCAAAAAGGTGCTTGCTAGTTTCTCGTTTAGCTGGAAGTGCAGAAGAGCTGCGGCTGCAGCTCAGAAAGAGTTAAGCCTACCTCAAGGGGGGTCAAGGGCCACAATGATACAGAGAGTGCTGCAGCAAGAGAAGGCGATCACACAGGTTCTCTCTGCAGACAAAAAAGCACAACATCTCATTTTGTCTTGGCTGGGCCTCTCCTTGTGTTCACAGATGCTCTGTCTGCCGAGGCCTCTTATGCAAAGCCAGTTTTGCACCTGTTTGACATCCTGGCACCCAAGGCAGAGGACACCGAGCTCACCGGGTCGATTAAAAGGGTGATTCTAGACTACCGGAGAGAGAAATATGATGACCCTGCTACTCAGGAGTTACTGAATATGGCCTCATTCATAGATCCCAGGTTCAGAACCACATATGTCCCAGAGAGGAAGATTGAGGAACTGAAAGAGAGTTACATCAGAGGCAGAGGTGTTGCTCCCTGAACTGCCCACATCACAGTCTGATGCAGCTGCACCCCCACAGAGGAAGCAACCCCAGCAGCAGCAAAACGGGACAAGCGAAGCCTTGGAAGCTTCTTTCAGTGTGAGTGGTAATATCGTCACATGTCACAGGGCCTGCCTGAAGCCAGAGACTGTAGACAGGCTTGTCTTCCTCTCTTATAACTGCTGACATGTATGTTATGGCCTATCTGTTATACCAAGTGGTGTTATAGCTGATAAGCTTGTTATTTTGCTCATTTGTGAAAATTGATTATATTTTATTTATATTTGAAATACCTGCAGGAAAAAGGTCTATTTCTTTGTGATAATTATAATTTCTAAAAAGACATTCTGGTTTATAATATAAATCAATTTGGTCTGGTTAAGTTTCATACAGGAATATTTATAAACTTTAATACAATAAATATCGAGTCATATCGAATAGCAACATTAGGCCAGCACTAGTCTCCATATCAAACAGCATCATACTCTACATTAGCCAGATCATATTTCGGGTACAGTTCGATCACATTACACATGCTCATGCAGTGAAAACAGTCTGGCAGCATGTTTATGCTACAAGCTAGCATGCCGAGCAAGCAGCCTAACCCAGCCCGCATCGTGAGCAGCATTCAGTAAAAAGGAAACCACTAATAGTGCTAATTTCTGATTTGCTTTGTTGTCCTAGTTCCCCTCGCTCCCGGTTAGTTCTCACTGGGTTGGTATCTTTACCAGTTTTCTCCAACCAACCTTGATTGATAAACGAGCACACACTTATTTGTGACGACCCTCCTCTTCTGTGAGAAAGATGATTAGGAGAATTAAAAAGTGATTGACGAATAATTCCGGTCGGCGGTCGATGATTTGTCCAATTAATATTTGATTGACTGAGGATTGTAAGCCCCTGATTGGCCAAATTAAAACATGGTTGACAGTTGCTCTGCCCTCTCAAAGTCTCCGGTCTGCAGTAACGTTCTGCTATTCCAAGTCTAAAATAATCAACTCTAGAGTTTTACAAAGATTAGCAAATGGCGTTAGATACCGCCCACCCAACTTTGATTGACACGGCTCATTACCATACATCATACCGGCATGAATGACAAAGACCATCGGCATGAATGAGACCATATCACTGAATGTCAAAGACAAACTAATTTATTTATTTAAGCATTTATTTAAGCATTTATTTAAGCATTTATTTATATATAAATTTATGTATTCATGTGCACATTTATTGTCACATTTATTTATGTATATATTTATTTATACATTTATTGACACATTTATTTACATATATATTTATTTGTACATTTATTGACACATTTATTTATGTCTATATCTTTATATATATATATTTATTTACATATATAATAATGTCCCATTTCAGCCTCCATAATTATATAGGCAACTATTTAAATGTATAATGTTGAGTAAATATGTTTAGCATCAAACCAATCTGACATAAAATATGAGCACAGTTTGTTTGCATTTCTGTTAACTGTATTTGGAAAATCGGGACAGTATGTATTTATGGCATTTGTAAACAAAAAAGAAAAAAGAAATAAATATGTAAAAGTATGTATAAAAATGAAAAATCATTTCCATTTAGTTCACTGTTCACTATTTGGTCAGTTCACTGATTCCAATATCGTTTTCCCTGCATACTCTCTTGACAGGCATATATATCAAAATATATAATGACTACATACAGCAAAATACATTTACTGCATTTTGCAATGGAATCCTACAACCGCCACCACCACAACACCTTCCTCACCACCACTACCACCATCATCATCACTATCATCATATTGAGTATTCAATAAATTACTCCAGTGCATTTTCAAGTGTCGCCCATGCCTCGGCACACCATCAAAACCAAACAAGCTATTCACTATGACCTCCCGTGTAAATAAGCACACATTTATTCTGACAAACCTGATGTATGAAAATGGGAGGTGACTGAAGGACAGGCGAGGACAGGCGAGGACAGGCGAGGGAAATTGGCCACCGAAATGCAAGCAGCCGAACCTTTGACACCTGCCACTTATCTGCACCTCAGTATGCATTGAATACATGCAGGCGCAATGCAAACATGACACACACACACACACACCATTACTACAATATAAAATATGTTTTTCTTTCTTTCTCTTTGGGTCTCACTCTTTGCTGAATGCTGCTTTAGCTGTTTTCATCAGAGAAGGTCCATGTACAGATATACAGCAATATAATATCATTTATTATAATATAATATAGTAGAATATAATAATAGAATGCATCATAATACAACAGTTCCATATAAAATCTATTTTCTTAACTTACTTTGGTGTGTGTGTGTGTGTGTGTGTGTGTGTGTGTGTGTGTGTGTGTGTGTAAGCAAGCTGTGGCTACATAGGATAAGCATAATTTAAGTCTAAGAAAATAGATATTTTCTATATATAATGTTTTATATGGGCGATTACAATTAAGTAGT
>OMNO01002229.1:11321-21870 GCA_900303215.1 Trachyrincus scabrus | reverse complement strand
ACATGTGTATTAGTTATAGTGTGTATATATATACATGTGTATTTTACTCTTATAGTGTGTGTGTATATATATACATGTGTATTATACTGTTATAGTGTGTATATATGCATGTGTATTATACTGTTATAGTGTGTATCTATACATGTGTATTATACTGTTATAGTGTGTGTGTGTGTGTGTGTGTGTGTGTGTGTGTGTGTGTGTGTATATACATGTGAATTTTACTGTTATAGTGTGTGTATATATACATGTGTATTATACTGTTACTGTGTGTATATATACATGTGTATTATACTGTTATAGTGTGTATATATACATGTGTATTATACTGGTATAGTGTGTATATATACATGTGTATCTGTGTTCGTTCCCTTACATGCAGGTCTCTGGACAGAGTAACGTTGCTCATGTCGATGGGCCTGGGACTAAAACCTGGTGCTCCTTCAAAAGACAGCTGCCAAACAAAACACACGGTTTAAGAAAGAAAGAGCGTGTGTGTGTGTGTGTGTGTGTTTTCAAATGAGAATCGCAAAAGTGCAGTCACGTGGGGGGGGTGAGCTTGTTTCATGTAGATAAGATAACAGAAGATGATACTTTGGGTGTCACAGCAGAACAGAACAGCTGAACAGAAAATAAAATCCAATATGAGCCAATCTGAGTGGTAAAGCTGAGTGTTGGATGTCTGACTGTACCTGGCTGACTTGTGAGATCCGGCGAGACTTCTGCAGGCTACTGGGATCTCCTTCTCTGGTCCTCTCCACCGCCCATCCCCAGGACAGCATGGTCCCAATGGACTCCTTGATAGGCCAGCGGTACGACTCCTTGTCCTGCACACACACGGGGGGGGGGACCCCACCAGGTATTATGCAAGGAATAAAGGTATGGTAACATGTTTCTGCGTGATTTGTCCCAATCCTTTGCGTACACACAATGCAACAATGTTGCAAACAGTTTTGAATGCATACGTCTGCACAACCAAACAACACCGAATGTACACTAGAGGGTGATTTATCAAACAACAAATGTGTGCAACACCTGTGGATGATAGGTCGCAAAATATAAACTCACCACCTTTTTTCAAACATTTTTTGTATACTATTGGAGTGTAACAAACGTATTAATAGTTATTACAAGATTTCTACGTTTATCAGAATCAAACCGCTAGGTTAGCTGTAGCCTGGAATTGCCAGGTTGTGCACACAGCCCCACTCGTCAATTCACCAATCAGTGGTCCGCAACATCTATGTGGACGGTTGCGTTGCAGTCGTGCCTTTGACTTGAGCGACATGTAAACGCCTCTGCAATCATGTCCTGAGGTGGCGTTGATGGTGCAGACGCATGTATAGGCCTTCAAGGCCTTCGCCGAAGTACATTATTTTCCAATAGCGGGACAATGCCGGAGTGGTTTATTCCACATACACCACAGTTACCAACAATGATTAGATGTTAGTTATAAATATACTCTATAACTATCTATCTATCTATAACATTATTGTTTTTTTATCAATCATAATCGAAAGATGATGAAGAGCGAACAAAACGAGATCAATGAAGATGAATACGGTGCACAAATAAAATATGAGCCACGTACCTTGTCGGAAAGACCTTTGTATGGCTTAAGAAGAGGTTGGCTCTTGGTGGCTTCACACAACTGCTCTCCGTACAACCAGCCCTCAGAAAACTAGGAGAGAACGTCAAGTAGAACATGCATTTTTAGGTTCAGATATAATAGGACTTTATTACTCTATGTGGTGGAAGTGTGTATCACCTTATCCATAGACCACTTCTCGTGCAAATGCTCCGCATATCTGTTGATGAAGTAGTCCAGCTTTTCAGGAACACTAACACTGAGGGACAAATAAAAAGATAATGCAATTTCAGATGATGGTCTGCATTCATTTGTTAGAAATATGTATATATATATAAATATATTTATAAATATGTAGAAATATTTGCTAAAATAAAATAACCCAGTTGAAATTGTTGGAGAGCCTTTCGTCTGTAATACCGGATGACCACAACAATAGAATCAGACTGCGACATAGAAGAATGTATGTAGTATTTTAGTACTAACTTGCTGGTTTCTGCAGGCTGTGGGTTAAAGTTTCCCTCAGAGTCCATAGAGGACTGCTTCTCAATCATGGCCACGTAGTTAGACTCCATGTAGTCCGGGGGTAGAGCCCCGGCCACGGCACTCAGGCAGGGCAACGCCAGCTTAAACAGTTCCTGGTCATACCGCTGGAAACACAGGAGTAAAATATTTTGTATATAGGAATATAGGAAAAATAAATTAGCATTATAAAATGTAAATGGGTTCTCATTGAGGGTCCACCGGTTGCAAAAAAGTCAGATAGTGTACAGAGATGGCTGTCAGCAGGGGAGAGAGTTTGTTGTGTCTGAATTTGTTTAAATAAATGATTAAGCATCTCAAGTAACAAAAGTTGCTGTGGTTTTATGTTCACATGCTGATAATTAGGGATGTTAACAATCAACTGTTCAACTGTTAACCGACAATATAATTTTTGACCGATTAACAGTTTAATTTCTAAAAAGATCTAAAATAAATCCTCACGTTCTGTATTTACTGCCGTTGCACATGTAAAAATAAAGGGCTGGCCCCAAATATTCAAATAAATGAAGTATCCTTCATTAGTTTTGTATTCGAACATTATAACATTACTCTAAAACATTCAGTTGTAGTGTAGTACAGCGTCATAATTTGAGTGCCGTTACCTTCAATCAGCGAGGTTGTCATTGATGACGTACTCTTAAGGCGTTCTATTGTTATTATGTCTTTTAGCCATACACATCCATTCTTTTAGCAAGTAGCTTCAGATTTTTTCCTTCCAACTGAGACTGTTTCTCGAGTCCCCACACTCGTACATTGTACCACTTTAAGAAATGGCAAGACAGAGCTGTCAAGATTTGTTGTCACTGGGAGCACTTTAAACTAACCGATAGCCTGTTAGCCTGCTATATGCTAATCGTAACCAAGTCCTTTCATAGCTGATATCATTAGTTAGTTGTAATAAAAGCCTTCTGTCTTATTTAATAATGCTGGGGGCGCATGCTCACACAGGTTTCACACAGCCAGTCAGCACATGACAACTCAGACAACGCTGGATTTTAACGGTTTAGGTGTTTAACTATTCAAATATACCTTTGGAAACGTAACGATAATCAGAAGCTTGAAATGTGAGAGTGTGCATTCGGGCCAGCCGTCCTTTCCAATGAAAAAAAAACATTGATATTTTTTTTAGGGGTCACAGACTTTCGTCCATTTTTTATAGCACATTTATTAGTATATGTTAACGGTTAATGACCGGTTACCGAGCGACGGTTATCGGTCAGAAAAAAAAGTCTGAATTAACATCCCTACTGATAATTATAACTTTTAGTGAGGGCCAGTAAAAATGTCAGAACCACCTGCCACTGGAGCCAGATCCATACATAGATAAACCGACATCCTGCATAATGACAACACACATGACATGCAGAATACCAAAATGCAGCATAAAATCAGTTTGTAATGGTATCTAATTTGAGTGAGTTACACCTGACAGCTGCCAGCTTGCTCACTGGCCAGTATAATAATAATACTAATGACTGGACGCCTGGCCACCACACCTGACGGCTACCAGCTTGCTCACTGGCCAGTATAATAATAATACTAATGACTGGACGCCTGGCCACCACACCTGACGGCTACCAGCTTGCTCACCTCATCACAAATACCTCATCATAAATATATGGCCTGTAAAGCCCTTTGAGACTGTAATGTGATTAAGGGCTATACAAATAAAATGTACTTGACTTAACTTCATAAACAGCTACAATTGAAAGCAAACCCATACTTCTCCATTATAAATTATAAACAGTTTCCCTTCCAAAGTCAGAGCAGAAATGTAGGACAACGAACAACAGACAAATCAACAGGTACAAACAGCTAACAGCTAACCTTGCGTGAGAGTGCGTCGAAAATGCCCCAGAAGAGTTTCCTGGACAGGTGGAGCTCCTCGTCTGACGCAACGCCAAAGCCGCCCCATCCAGCCGCAAGGCAGTAGTACTTCCAACATCGCTCATAGTGGTTGGTCAGCAACTAGGAGTGGACAGTGTAATGGAACATTACAATGTGTACTACTCAGTGTAATGGAACACATTACAAGAATGATATTGTATTGCTTGTATTTATTCTGCAGGATAAATCTTTGATACTTGTATTTAAAGAGAGTTTCAGAGTGGTATTTATCAGAGTGGTCAAGTTCATCTCACTAATTAGTGTGCAGTGGACACTTTTCCACAACAATCAGGTGGTGCAGTTCATTCTTTTGTATCTACAGAGAACGACACACATCCCATTCCATGGATATGTGTTGAGAATGTGAGACATGATGACCAGTCAGACTAATCGTGACATGTGTTGATTGTGGGATTTTGGGATTGGACCCTGTTGTAGCAGATATACAAAATGCTGCTAGGCTACTGCGGAAGACATTACTTTGAGGGGCATCTTTGTGTGCTCGTTCAAGAGCGGAACATCGAACACCAGTCGTCTCAGGAGGTGCTGCATCATCGACGGCCGCAACTTCCTACACATTGGAACATGCAAAGAATAAAAAGTAGCTTGATTACGCGCAAAAATACGCATGTTTACTTATGGAGATTCTCATAGACCTATCGTGAAATTGCGAAACAAAATGACTGAAACGTGATTAGTAGTTGTGGTTAAAATAAAGGTTAAATAAAGTCAAAAGGTTGAGAGTATAACAGTAAAGCCATCAACATATGATGAGCGTTCTGTGTCAGCGTTGCCAATGTATTCCTATGGAGTTGAGCGTTGAAGCCCAACCTAGCGTTGATGCTACTCAAAGCGGATCCAATCAGATAAAAGCTTTGTTTGACATTCTAAAACCAACTAAATGGCATTTCTTCATTTCTAAACATAAATACATGTTTTTTCAGTTGGCTTGCTATATTCGTAATGCCCAACCTCATCATGTGCTGACCAGTGAATGCTATGCGACTCCTCACCCGCATACGGCCAAGAGGCAGTCCTCGATGGCATCTCTCTGTGCTTTCGTGAGGCAGCAGCCCTTTGACAGCCGGTACACGGTGTGGAGCAGAGAGTCGATCAGGGAGGCGTAGGGCTCCGTGCCGGCAAACAGCGGCGCACACTTGGTCAGCAGTGGCAGCACGGCTGCGCAAAGATACCTGTTGAGGGCCAGCGCCATGTCTGTTGCACTGAGTACAGCCTGGGAGGGAGGGAGGGGGAGATTGAGATAGAGAGAAAGAAAGAAAGAAATATGATAAGAAAGAATTATCATGGATTGTTCCACACCTGTGGCTATTAGTTCATTGTCTTCAAATGTGTACTATAGCCTTCAGTTTCATTTGCTTCTTGTCAGTTTGTGTTATCCGTTTCCCTGTCGGTTTGTTGGAAGTCTTATCTGCCTTGCCAGTGAGTTAGCTTAGCTTAGTTTTCAGTTAGTAGTTATGCTGCCTTATGTTTAGTTGGGCTTTTTTTCTGTTTTGCTCTGGAAACCTTTTTTGTATTAAAAGACTTCTTTTGTCCTTTTGTTCACTTCACTTCAACTGAGTCTGCATTTGGGTCCGAACTTTGAACTTTTTTCAGATGGAAAGAAAAAGAAAGTTGATTGGGAGGATGATGATAGATAGAAGGATGAATTGGATTAATTAATACAGAGTGACACAGTATGTACATTTAACCTTTAACCACAGTATGTACATTTAACCTTTAAAAAAAATCCAGTGAAGACATTGAAGACTGATATGACTTACGGTGTCTAATGAGGCTGCAGCTCGAAGGTCTGGTAGAAAGCCTACTTCCAAAAGGTGTAAGAGGAAGTTCTGGTCCTCAATGCCGTATACCCGTTCCAGGAACAGGACCATGGCTGCCTTATGGTCTGGGCAAAACCCTGCTGACATGTCTGGCTCCACGACTGATCCGTCTGCATACCACATATACAATCAGTGGGATAGAAGAACACAATCCAAATATTTAAGACACGATTGTCTTGACATACTGTATATGTGTTTCTGTCTTAGTGTCCATTAATGATGCGTGGGCTGAGTTAAACAAAACATGTTTTGCGGGTGACCTGGAGGCGAGTCAATTAAAATCGGCTAAATAAAAATTTAATTTCCCTAATATTGCTTATATAGGCTATAAATAAAATGAGGTTAATATTAATTTTAAATAAACGTCATTGGCCGTGTCGTTCCAACCGGCTCGTAGTCCTCGACGATGCAAAATCAATCTGTGATGCGATCAAAGCTAAATGGTAGAGTTAAAGACAGTTAAAGTGATGGACAACAGAAATCAGTAATTAACTTCTAATTTTATGTTATTAATGGTCATTAAGCATCAGAAAATGATGTTCCATGAAATCAATTGCAATCTCACGTAATTTCAGTTTATCGATTTCCTTCTATTCCTTCAAGCCAATTAAATGGGTGGAGTCTATTTTCCCTCTTGGCTAAGTAGCCAAGCAGGGACCGATTACAGTACAAGCCAGGCCACTCACATGGTGAGTGACGGTGCAGCTGAATGAAGCTACGGCATTTCAGACTTTGAGGAAGTACAAACTAAGCGCAACAGCGAGGGGAAGGAGGGGGATTCAGACCACACCCCTACAATCCTGAGTCTTTCCAAGACTGAGTTCATAAGCCGACTTTGTCAGGTTTGGGAAACATTTGGAGAGATGGTGAAAGAAGATGGTAGAGGGGCTGTTGGCTATGTGATGGCTGTGAATCACTTTACAAATATGACAGCCACAAGATCGGGACAACCAACAATGAACACATCCTAAAAAGAGGCAAAATGAATCAGTATGGAATACACACAGTTTAAAAGTTTTTTTTTAAATACAGGGTCGGGTAGCAGGTGCGGGCATCATTTTGCCTCCAAAAATCAGTTCTGCGGGCGGGTTGAATAAAAGCAAAATCGGGTTTGGGTTGTCCGCAAGACCTGCCTGCCCGTACATCACTAGTGTCCATGCGTGTCCTCTACATACCCGTAGCCAAAGTGGGCATGGAGAAGGGAATGCTGATGACTCCCTCTAAATCCTCGATGGGAATCAGAGACCTCAAAATGGCTCTGATGCGGATGGCTTCTCCTTTGCCAGCATGTATCAACTGAGAGGAAATCATTGTAAAAAGGAAATATTGTGTATGAGGAAAGGAAAAATTATTTCAGAATGCTACACTGTTTGCCCAAAAATGGCTCGCGAGGAGCTAAGCATTTGAATTCAGTTACAATGTCATCCGTCTAACGATCTATTATCCATATGCGATATACGTCTGTGTGTGTGTGTGTACGTCTTAGGAGCCCTCACGTGCATCTCAGGCGCGCAGCGGCCAAGCAGGTCGATGAGCGCGGCATAAAAGGTCATGACAGCGTTGCCCATGTGAATGGTGTCATCCTCCTCATCCTCACTGCTGTGAAGGGAACCAAACGGACAATCCGACAAATGGACATGCACACGGAAATACTAAATACCCATATCGCCTTTTAGAGACGGTTAGGAATCACCCAGACAAGTATGGTCCTTTAAAGGGGAAATAAGCCGCTGTCTTAGCAGGAGATTCAAAAAATACGATCCGAGGTTTTCGAAAACACGGACACATTGGGTTTCATAGGAGTGTGAGGGGCGTTGTCAAACGTTCACTAATGACCTTGAACCTTCTAGGACTATGTTATCTTGCAGTTATGCATTGAAGTTAAACTAACAAACTGTAAAATTGCACCATTTAGTATCATAAATTATGAATTTGAAAATATTCCCATTGGATAAAATGTGAATGAAAATCAGGAGCATATTAGAACAATAACAAAAGATTAGTTTATGAACACCGCATTATCTCACAGGGATTTGGTGCTCTCAGACGTGGGAGAGGAGGGGCCATCTCTGGAGGCATCTGCCGAGATACGGATGGCTTCCTCTATCGCCGCTAGCAACCCGTTGCCACCCTCGCCTCGAAGGGCGGGGCCAAAACACTCAGGCCGGCGAATCAGCAGCCGCACGACAACGTTGGCGTTCTCCTCCACGCTCTCTCCTACAAGGGAAACAAGATATAAAGTAAAGCAAGAAATCTAAATACCCCATCTGTACCAAGCGGCAGCCATAAACATGATGTTTGTGAAGCTCATGCAGAAGAGACTAACATGTAGTTCCTGTAACGGCCTTTAGGTGGTTTGTGGTAGGTGGTGGCAGAAAGACCTGTCACCATTCTAAGTCAATGGGAAGACATGGGATTCTCGAAATACAAAGCCAATCAATTTGTATTTGTTTGGTTAGGATCTCAGTGGCTAGTTCATCTTCATATTATGTATTTTCTGAGGTCCCGGTTGACAATTAGTAATTAAGTAATTAAGGATTGAATATTAATACGTTTAGGACATAAACTAGTGCGAGGCTGCCATTCAAGTCCAGCCCTCAATGTGCCAAACATTTTTCATTTGTGTTACTTGTGGCAAAAATCTCAATGGTGGGAAATCTGTACCGTCAAAACGGCCATGTGTAAACTAATGGGTGACATTTTTACAGTCTATGGTGTGTACTCTACTTATGACATTGAACACTATATGATCTGTTCATAGTTATTCATTAGTATTACATCAATAATAAAACAAACCATTGCAGAAGACAGCAAAGCGCAGGAAGTCAAGGTAGCGTTCTCCTTCCACAGGGTTCCAGCCGATATCTGGATATCCTTTGGAGACCAGCATTGCGCAGCTCTGGAGCCCACATCCTGCCAGATACTGAACCACCTGAGGAGGACGAGACGTGGGAGGTTAGGTAGGCTAGGTAGTCTCAGTCTCTTACGTTAATTTGCACTACGTCACCATGTGACTCGTCCTGAACATCTTATACATATATATTCAGTCTGCTGGTATATCTTATTTTTAGACTGCTGAGCAATTGTTGTAAATCACATTTTAAATCACCTTTGTTTCACCAAGAGTCTTTTCTAGAAGTACTGTTCCTGGTGTGTGTCCTGTGATTGGTCGTGCTAGCATGTCAATCAAGACCTCTTCCTGACATTTGGCGGTTCGTGACACAGTTAATCAACGCTGTATCCAAGACTTTCTGTATGGAAAGGCTGGCTTTGCAAGACTATTGGCTAGGTAGCAACCTATGTGTACACATACAGGTCATTTTAGGTTATTTACAGGTAATTTTTATCTCAATTAATTAATATTTTTGTAATTAAATGAATGAATTAATTTTGTATTTATAATGTAGCCTTGGCAAGTAAATAATAATAACAATAATAATAACAATAATAATAATAATAATAATAATTAAAGCTGCAAGCAGCTAATGATTGGCCCAAGGTAACCCCATCTTATTGCCCCTTAAGGCTGTTGGACCAAATTGAGCCTCCGACGGCCATTTTGTTTCGGGTTATGGGTTCTTGAGGGACATTTGTTCAGCATGAGAAGAGACATATGTGTCTAAAGTTTCATGTCCGTAGGTCAAAGGGGTCAGGAGATATGCTTGTCCAAAATGTGTATTTTCAGTCGAATAGCGCCCCCTATTGTCCAATCTGGATAAACTTTGGACTGCTGAATTGTGACCCATGTGCCTTTCAGTCCACCAAGTTTGATGACGATTGGCTTAAGTTAACCCCACCTTTTGGCTCCTTAATTTTTATTGGACCAATTTGGCCTCTGGCCCATGTTGTTTGGTCAATCAACTTTATCTTACTTGAGCAGTTAGAACCTTCACCCCCAACCATCCCAAAGTTGGTCCTTCTTAAATTGGACATTCGGGCGAGGAAATTTTGTCAATTTTGTCACAAGCCATGCCCATTTTGATGCCAAGCCCTGATTCACAAAAACTTGATGTCATCTTGTTCAGAATTTTGTCCTCAAGAACTTTTGTATTAGAGTCATAGGAGTCGATCTTGATGTCGATATAAGCAATTATGCATATATAAGTTCTTAAACCACACCCTTCCCAGTTTTATTGGCTCCTAGTGGCTTTGTTTTTTATTGTACAGACTTCCCTTATAATCAAATTAAAGATATTGGTGCGTAGATGGTGTATACCAAAGGATTTTCACCTGTCTAAAAACCTAGGATCCTTTGGGATTTTAGTGTTTTTCACAAAAACTTATGATGGAAATCATAGGTTCTTGAGGCAAATGTGTTCATCATCATAGATATGTGTACAAAGTTTCATGACTGTAGGTCAAAGGGGGCAGGAGATATGCTTGTTCAAAGTTTGCATTTTCAGACGATTGCTATAGCACCACCATTCGGCCAATCAGTGTAAAATTTGTTATTTGGCCAACTTTGGTCACCTCATTTAGTCATGTTGGAAAGTTTCATAAAAAGTGACTATGGCTGGGCAGGTGTCTTTGGCAGAATAATAATAACAAAAACACTAACAATTACAATAAGGTGCCTCGCACTCGATGCTGGGCCCCCTAATTAATTGCATTTATATAGTGCATTTATATATCAAGACACCCAAGTGCTTTATAGTGAGTGTGTGTGTGTGTGTGTGTGTGTGTGGGGGGG
>OMNO01002217.1:2788-13820 GCA_900303215.1 Trachyrincus scabrus | reverse complement strand
CATTCTACAATTAGACAAATAGAGTGGATGAACTCCTGGAGTGCGGGTGTTCTTCAAAGTCAAAATGTTTTATCAAATGTGCAGCATAGCATGGTCATCCTTGGGTTAGGGTCCTAACCCTAACCCATAGCATGGTCATCCTTGGGTTAGGGCCCTAACCCATAGTATGGTTATTCTTGGTTACTCTAAGTCACTTGCTGACTCAAACGATGGTGAACCTGATACCTTTCTTTTTCTTCTAGGTTTTTATGTTGGCCCTAACATTCCTTGTATTGTTTCTGGGGAATTTTCTCACCACCTTAAAAGTCGTTCACCAGAAAGTTCAGAAAAATCACGAAAAGGTGCAAAAGACGGACTAAGTAATTTCTGAAAGACAATCCAAATTGTCCATATGGCCAGTAAACGTCGAAGTGAAGATATGAGACACAATCTTCAGAAATGGAAGTGGGAGCCACTGTTTTCCTCAGGCATTGATGAACGAACATCGAGCCAAAGTGTTTTCTAATGTTTCTTTCTAATCACTTTAGAAAGTATTTGCTGCATATTAATTAACTGGTGTACACCTTATAGATTGACCACTGAAAATCCTTTTAAGTTCTTGGTTGATCCTGTAGATTAGAATTATAATTTCTTTTAATAATCTTTATTTGTGTGTAGGTTAAGTGGGGTTTTTGTAGGGTGTATGAAGTGAACCTATAGGGGTTTGTCAAATGATATGCAATTTAAGAGGCTGGGTAGCATTTCTAAATCATAACCTTTATATAATCATCCTTTAAAGACCTAAGTCTGTCCGGTGGCGCCTGCTTACACCACCATGTGGTGGTCCAACTGAACACTGCTAATCCTTTAAGAAAAGTACAAATGAGTGTTTTGTTCATCAAATAAATTGGACATTAAGGTCAAAGTCCTCGAGAAATTAGATTAGGCTGTTTCCCCAGCACCCTTCAGGTGTCTCAGTGTACCACACTAACACACTGGTACATTGTACTCAAGAGATTTTGGTTTATAGATCAAATACATTCCTTGCAGATATTGCCATATACGCGTCAACTTTGTTTGGGTCAAATAATTCTAAACGCTAACAAGTACTTATATTTTAATGCTCTAAAGATGTTTTTGTACTAAACCCGCTTCAGGTTCGTCATAGCCAGATGAACAATTGTTGAAATGCTGTTTGTGCATTGAGTTTATTTATTTTTTTGTTCATGAATTAATATTATACTGAAAATAGATGCAAGTGTGTACATTTTGCCTGCAGAACACTATATTGAACAAAAAGCTGCTATTGGTACTTGTACTGTAAAGTAGTCAAACATGACAAATGTGCTGGATTATGTTTATTTAAATGTGGTTCTAACACCTAGGCCTATCATCACTCATTTGTTTTATCCAGGTTTCACTTCCTGACTTGTCACATGGTCTAGGGTTATTGCTTAGTTTTCAAGATGATGTTAATGTGGAATAGCATGTATTTGCTGGTCTCTACTGCCTTATAATCGCCGTAGCTTTTTAATTCATCAGTTTTTCACACATGTTTAGAATATCCAAAGATGTTGGTGTTAGTTTTGTCTAATTTCAGCTACTATTTAAATGTCACTTTTATTTGGTATAGGTTGGGATTTTTCTTTGTTTGATTTTTTGGACCAAAATTTTACATTTTATGCACAGAAAATGTATATTTCCTCATTGATTCAATGTAGCTAATGTTAATACTTTAACCCTGGTTCACTCACCTCAAACCTGTAAAATGTGCCTGACCATAATCATTAAGAGGCCGTTTTCTGTACATTGTGTTTAAAACGAATAAAACGCCTGTTTTAAACTTGATGCCGTTGGCCTCTTGCACGTGATTTTTCTATAATGTAGGTTTTATTCAGTACTTAATAAAGTGGTGTTTATTTGTATGTTTACATAAAAGTACTAGTCATCAATCATTTAACCACTATATGGTAAATTGAGCGTTATTGTTCTATGTTTCATGTTATGCTTTTCAAACCCTCATTGGGTTATTTAAAGGTCAGTCATGATTATTTTCAATGCTTCCTGTTTTATTTAGTAAACCATTTAGGGCTGAATTTGGAATGGTCATGAAACTGGTTTCTTCGTTGTTTCTTCGTGGTTTCTTCGCTGTTTGTTATTTAGTATAAGTATATTTAGTGTACATTATTCCCCTCTGTTTCAACTGTTGCACCTTAATTTCCCTCGGGATAAATAAAGTCTTCTTGAATCTTGAAACAATGAATAGACTTCATTAGTAAAAATACGTAGCTACAAGATCAATACCAGCTAGGACACTAGCTGGCACTGTTGGCAAAGGTAAGGGACATTAACAAATCAGCCTTTTCCACTGCACGGAAATGTCTGTTAATCCTATTAACTATAACTAATTAACTAAAATATACTCTTAATATATAATATAGCATATTATTCTGTGCAGTACCATTGCAAATAATAGTCTCGATGCAATAGATTGTTTAAAAAACAACATAATAAAAAGCCATTTCATTTCAGCAATATGTTTAATGTTTATACAAAAGTCTTGTATCAAAATGAAGAGCTTGTTCGATACATTTACAACGACATATTTCGGGATACGCCCATAGTGCCCATGCATCCGAGACATTGGTCAATACTCGGGTCTATGGATCCAACATGCATAATATCCCTCCATGTGGCAACACCACAGTCACCTATATTATTATCTCCTATATATTGGCATGTTCAATACTGGTAGGCCTATTACTTTTTTTTATATCCAGCCCTGTTTCCTATGAGATAAATATAGAAAATATATGATATGAGAAAAATGTTTTCCTTAAAGTCAGACATCCCACTATTTCACTCTAGTTTCTTTGTGTTTGTTTGATTGACAGTTCAGTTCAGTCACCCTCATCACGTGACTTAAATAACCATGTCTATATTTCTCAAGCTCCTGTGAAAGGGTGATTAACCCTAACCCTAACGGCACTGTACCCACCATACCATCTTTTCCCGAAAGAGGAGGGCTCAAACCTCTAGACTAGGTCTGACCTTCTTATTATACATCCATGGTCTGACGTCACATAGCGACACATGTCCTCTTCCTCTTCCTCTTCCTCGCTTTACGACAGGCCTCCAGCGCTTTTTTCGTAGTCTCCAGGAAAACATACTCAACGTTTTCCTGATACTTTGCAGAACACTCGAGATACAGTTCAGCGTTCATCTGCTGCCGAACCTCCTCACCCTGTCACATAAAAGACAATTACATTACCACTTTTTATATACATTAAATATAGAATTATTTCAACATATGTTATGCAAAAAAAGGTTTTTATATATTGTATATTCTTTTATATATTATCTTTTCTATTGTTATTATTATCCTATACTTCTGGGACATCCAAATTTCCAATCTGGGATTAATAAAGTAGGCCTACATCTTGTATGTTATCTTATCTATAGTTATCTAAAGTTATCTTAACTATAACTTTAACTTTACATTGTGGGACCAATAATACATCACATTTTAGGTATTTATAAATAAAACTAAAATGTTTACTTTGTTTCAAACATAAATGTGTGCTGTTCACCTGTGTGTACGTAACGGGAGTCTGATCCACCGCTTTAAGCTTCCGTGTGCGCTCTTTGTCCTTCCTCAGATCCGTCTTACAGCCAATCAGGATCACTGGAATGTCCTTACAGAAGTGCTTCACCTCTGGGTGCCACTGTGTGAACATTGTGTGGGCTTACTGTATGTATACAGCTGCCATTTTCCTCTTCTTCTCTACTTGAGCACAATTTTAGTTGTGCAATATACTGTAATGCACTAACTGCAATAAGTCAAGAATGTAGCAATGTATCAAAGTCAATGATTTAAGCAAAATCTCTATTTGAATGAGTTCTGGTACTGCGCAACAAGCTGTTAACAAAAAGAATGTGTAGCTGTGTTATAGCTTTGATATCATTTTAAGATAGGATAATAGAACGATAGATGGTGTACTTTGAGAGCAATGTTGTATTGGTACCACAGAACACTTTATAACCTATAGTGTACATGTTATTACCTTGATCATAACATTTTCAAAGCTTGTGGGGTTAGTGACATCATAGCAGACCATGATCAGGTGGGCTTCTTGGTAGGACAGAGGCCTCAAGCGATCATAATCATCCTGTCCTTAAGAAACAAATAACGCTTCCATTAAATGTGTATTGAAATGTAGACACTAGAAGAGAGGCACATTTTGATCTCAACTTGTGTTTAGACGCTTGCTGGCAGTGTTCATAATCATAACCACATCCTGACTGGCTTCCTATTACGATCCGCTGCAAATGCACAAAGATAAGCTGCAGAATTATGGTGTAGATGTTCAACAAGAAACACCACAAAATATCTCAGAAAGATATAGTTAGAAGAACTCTGTAACAGAGAGTTAAGCCTTTGCCCCAGGAAGTGGAATGTCACACATCTATAGCCCACACCCAGGTCAATGTCTCAGCTTGGTCACGTTGTATTTCCGGTCTTAACTTACTAACAAAAACGTACTAACAATGTGAGTACAATTTTCAGATGCCATTATTAAAGACATTAGCTTCCAGTATAATGATCAAATATGTTTGAGGAGTTGCTTCTTACCAGCGGTGTCATAAATGTTGAGCTTTATGTTTTTCCCACCATGAGTTATGGTTGTGACATATTTTTCAAACACCGAAGGGGCATACTTCTGTTTTGGGGGAAATCAATAGATGAAAGATGTTTAAGATATGTACATGTTATTCTACTGTCTCTTAAGTAAGTAATTAAAATTTTTTCACTATAGTTCACAATTGTTTTATTTGATTTCATAATTGTACAAATGTATTATATTAATTAAAATATAAAAAATACCATTCCTAAACATGGTGGGTGAACATAGCTTCAGGTGAATGGATCTTACCTCTGGAAAGTCACCTTTGGCGTACACCATTAGAAGAGAGGTTTTCCCACAGCCTCCATCTCCAACAACCACAATCTTCAGCTCTTCGCTGTTCTTCACTGTGCTTTTGTTCGCTGCAGCCCCCTTTTGCGTCATGTCTCCTCAAAGTGATCTCATTAAGGGTTAGAACCCTAACCCTCTGAATAACTAAGTCCAACACTTGGCTCTCCTCGTCATGGTGAAGACTGACAAGTACAATACAGTCGATTTTCAGAATGCCATGACAGAGAAAGCTAGTGTTTTTTTTGTTTTACCAGGTATCTCAATGTGTTAACCGCTTCCTCTTCCTGCATGAGCTGTTTCTAATTGCCTTCTGACACACACACACACACACACACACACACACACACACACACACCTCTTGTTCCCTTATCAGTCTTTTATTAAATGTACTGTAAAGTTGGTGGTAAGACGTGAGTGTGTAGAGCTCTGTTTCTACTCCCCCATGACATGCCAGTCTTTTATTGAGATTGCCTCGTGTGTGTGTGTGTGTGTGTGTGTGTGTGTGTGTGTGTGTGTGTGTGTGTGAGAGATAGGCTACAAACCACTCGGTAATCAGTTATTTTTTCGCCTGACACACTATCTATCCGTCAACATCTTGCAGACATTTAATTCTAAAAGGAAAATTCAGCTCATCTGGTCAGAGGGTCTAGTGGTCCATGATGGCCGAACAGTTAAACACCCAGGAGAAGTAGTGACAGATCCGTGCGTTTATACATAAATACTGTATTATTACTAGCCGTACATTATATCAATTATCATTTGATTTAAACATTTCCTTGTTTTATACATAAACACACAACACAAAGAAATGCATGGAATATTGTCCTGATATAAATCTGCAACCCAAATGTACAAAATGTAACTATTGTTATTTAGGGTGACAAAAACCATCCTTGTGTTCCTTGGTTTTGAAGAGTGACTGTTAAACTAATAATCAAATTACTATTTGAGGCATAATTTTGAGCCTTCTTCGGGGTCGCCTGCAACATCGGCTACCGTTATATTCCTAGCAGGCTATAACATTTATAACGCATTTCATTTTGACAACTGTAACATACAAAGTTAATTGCTTGTATGTGTTTTGATGTGCTTGACTCTTAAAACAGGAAAGACAGCAATGTGTTGTTTAGCCTATTTTATTACAATATTTTCATAAAATAATGGCAGTAAAATAACAGTAAAACAAATGACTAAGAAATACAAAACTATTTATGTAACCCTAACCCTACACAATACATATTTGCAACTTGTAAATATTCAAGGACGTAAAATATATTTTCTAATATTTTGCCACGGTCCAGGATATTGCGACATCCTGGTCCTTGCTAAATAGACCAGAACTCACACAGCCTCTACAATTCAAAATATTATAAGTATCAGTGATTTGAAGAATACTCACTGAGTGCAGATCTGTAGAGCAAGCACATACATGCGACTATGCACTTTAATTGTCTTTTTATTCTCGTATCGACTTTAGCAGGAAAAGCAAAGAGTACCTGCGGACTGAGAGGAGAGAACAGGTCACTCCTCACTGTGTGGAATATTCCAGTCGGAACTATTCCTGTCTGTTAGCGTAATACTGGCCCAACCCACTAGGGAGTGTTTTGTGAAGGCCTAAAAATAACCCAGTAAACGGCTTTGTAACCCTTTACCTATGAAACTTGTGGACGAGGATATACATATAACACATAAACCCGAGATAAGTAGGCCTAGACGTGTTATTTAACCCTACTAACCATTGCTGTAGGCCTACATGCTTGCCTCAGCTGTCAGAGGGAATCTAACTCGTAACCTGAAATGACAGAAAGGAATGCGCTCTGCAGCCGACGGCAGGGTAACTAGAAAAGGGTTAGGGTTGTTAAGGTTAGTAGGGTTAGGGTTAGTAGGGTCAGGGTTAGAGGGTTAGGGTTGTTAAGGTTAGGGTTAGTAGGGGTAGGGTGGTTAGGGTTGTCAGGGTAGTAGGGTCAGGGTCAGGGTTAGGGTTATTAGGGTCAGGGTTAGAGGGTTAGTGTTGTTAGGGTAGTAGGGTTAGGGTTAGTAGGGGTAGGGTGGTTAGGGTTAGTAGGGTCAGGAACAGTAGGGTTAGGGTTGTTAGAGTTAGTAGGGTTAGTGTTAGCCTCTAATGGCAAATTATTGTTTGTAACGTAAAGTATTAAATAGCGTCGTGTTGATTTGAGGCAGTTTGAAGTGGTCACAACTCAGTTTTTAATCTTACCGTAACGATCACTTCATGCCACGTCTACACAATTCAAAAGACGTACAGATAAACAGCTCAATGGATGACGTGGCCCAGAGTGATTAGGCTCCATAAAACGTTCAGGTTAAGAAGAATAGAAAGGACAGTTTCCTGTCTTCTTTGTCCATTTATGAACTGATAAATTACTTCCTTCTTGGGTGTTGCGTCTCCGTGGCTGGTCAACACAAAACCTAATCGAACCACGTCCTTGAATATATAGCATATATATCCAATATATATAATATATAAAATATACATACCCTTGAATATATATAATATATATCCATGAATATATATTATATATTATATATACTTGAATATAAATCCATAGCCGCAGAGAAGGCGCAGGACCGGATCTCTTCAGTGTTGTTTTAAACGTGTTTTCTAATGACCTTATAAGGCGGTGCGGTGCAGCTCGAGCTCTCGTGAACCAGCTTGGACCGGTCAGACAGGCGACGAGCCGGAGGACGCCATTTATAATGATATATTAATTCATAATGTTTCCTTTCTACAACAGTATCTGAATGTTTTCTTTCTCTTTTGATAGTTTAGACGTTTAACCCATACATGAATTATAAAATGGAAGCTATGTTTTTCTGTCACGACCCTAGGATAGGCTGCATGACATGGAGACGTGGAGCCAGAACACCAGCAGCTCTTTGTGTGAAGGAGCCATTTTGAAACGCAGAGAACTAAAGTAGACTAAAGGTTCTGTGGACAAAGGAGCCATGCAGTGAAATAGACAAGACATCTTTCACATCCCATAAGGGCTTAGCTCGATTAAGATTCTCTTCTGGATTACATGTTTTGAATACCTAACTGTAAGTTCCTACAATACCAATAAAATATGATTTCAATTAGGCTATCACACACAAACAGTTGTTTCTTTGTTGTTTATTCATTCCCGTCCTCACTTCGCTGATACTTAAATATATCATCAAATGTACACATAGAAACATTAACAGAATCAGCACGAAAATCCATTACCTTTAAACCCCTTTCCTTTGTTGAGTTTATATGGTGTGTAGTCTAGGTTTGATATCTTCAAATGGACGTCTTCCAGAAAAGTGATAGTCTGCATAAAGCTCACAGATGCTGCTGGAAGGCGTTGGTCAAAAGGCAGAGCCTAGTAATAACCAAACGTTTGGAAACAGACTTTCTTCTTGCTAATGGATGTGTTCCTTTGCAGGAGATGAATCCCCACCCTTTCTTAATGCCACTATTAGAGGATCCGAAGATGGAGCTGAAAGCATTTCTTCTGACCCTGTACTTAGGCCTGTTAACTGCTTTTCCCCAAAATGAAAAGGTAAATATTTGATCTGTTTTCTCCATGGGTTTACTCTAGGATTAAATAGAATATTTGAGCGTTGTATATACGCAAACAACTGCCTGGTTGGTGTTCTCCAGAAATTAAAATGTGCCCTTGAGGGAAGGTCAGCAACACTTGGTTCTGTAATGCCAAACGCAGACCTGCCGTTAAGTCACCACAGCTGATATAGTGTAGTTAACTAAGGTCTATTGACTTCACACAATATCACTGCTGCAAGAGGAAATAGTCATAATATATCAAATTAAAAGGGTTATGAAGCAATATTCAAATTTTAGAAAACACAAATTCTGCAAAAGGTGATGGTAAATTGCCTGTGGCCCATAAGTGATATTTAGGGAGCATTTACAAATAACCTCCAACAGATATTCGAATAAAATTATGCCCGTGATCACAGACATTGTTTCTTCATGATGAATCTAATGACAGCTCATTAAAAACGGACAATTTAAATTTACTTTTAATAACAGCAACTGCATGCCCCACAATAATGCATAGCTTAACTATAAAACTGATCCATTTTTGTAAAAGAATTTAACTTACTCATTTCTATCCTATAAGGCCATAAAGTATACCATCACACATTGTTATTTTAGTGTTATACTCTAGCCATCTCCACCAAATCTTTAAGCTGTTTATTTAACATTGTTTTTTTTTCTTTTTTACTTTAGAAACATAAATACTATATATATGGGTGTGCCATGGCCTAGTTAAAACAAAGATGGATTCCAAGCAGAGGAAAAAAGGTTCAAAATGTCAAAGGGGTTACATCCAGTATTATATCTTCCTTCTTCTCAATCCTTTAAAGGAGGAATCATAGTTTTATCATAGTCCATAAGAGATGAGGAAATCAAGTATAAGATCCCTTTTGGAACAAAGGAAACCCATATAGGCCATTATGTCCTGTTTCAGGAAAATGGCTGCCGAGCGCTCGGCCCCCTCTCTCTGCTCTGTGCTGAGGAGCCCTGAGCCGTGCCTCTAATAGCAGAGCGCTGAGACGGTGCTTCGTTCTGATTGGCCGTCGGAGCTTCCACTGTTAACCAGCCAATTGCCCGACACTGCAAAATATCAAGCAATGACAAACAACCCCCATTCTCGGAATATGCTTGCGTCCAAATCCAAAGTGGTTAATCATTTCACATTTTCCGTGGTGAATTGTAAAATGGGCTCAAATAGCTTTTGACATTTAAAATATATTTACAAGTTTCGACTAAACCTTTTACAAAAAAAACTATATTTTAGGATAATCGATATGATTGTAGCTCTATAGTAAAATCTGATTTACACGTAATCACTTAGCATTTAGAAAAAAATAATTAGGCAGAATTCCCAAGGCTCAGGTAGTCCGTCACTGCCATGCTCCTCGGGTCAATACAACCCCACATATAGAAGGGCGATTATGTAAAATAAAATATAACTGCTTGTAAATACGAATGAATGCAGGGTTTATACCGTGCTCAATGGCATAATAGTTGTATTGGCCTATCCTTAAAACAGGTTTACTAAATATTGCCCCCTGTATCTAGCTTGTTTGCCATTTGAGTAAATGCAATCGGCAGATTCAACACTAACAATCAATTTGAGATTTGGGCCCAAAAAGAAATATTAGGTCGGTATAAATGTTTCATATATAAGCGAATATGTATTTTCTAAACACATAATACACATTAACTTCCTGAAATGCTACGGCAACAGTAAAGAACCTGTAGTAATAGCGCTACGTTTTTTGACGAAAGTGTGGCTAATACAGGAGGTGGGCAAGCGGTGAATTGTGGGAGAGACAGAAGCTACAGACTAGAAGCTCAATATGTGTTGGCTCTAAAGGAGGCTATTCTTCAACATAAACCATGTAATGTAAGCGGCGAAAGGAAAGCGATATTGTTTTTTTTACCAAGAGAAAGCAATTCTTCGGACAAATCATGTCCAAGCCAGGGGAAAGAAACAGACTGAACGAAGATCATGGTAGAAAGCAGAGTTCAAGTAAGCTTGTTCTTTTTTCTTTCTCCAGCCTAATGTCTGTTTCGGTAACTGGGAAACGGTCGATCCGTGTTCTTGTTGTCGCCTTGCTTATTAACGTATAAGAAAAGTCAAGCATTTGGAAATCTTTAGCACATTGTGATCGTACGACAGGACCGCGTTGTGCTCCTGGTTGTTAACCGCCTTGTGTTGCAGGTGTGAACGGCTCGGATCATCCCGTGTGTCCGGGGGAGAAGCGGAGTCACCATTGTAGGAGTTACAAGTTGATTATTGACCCGGCGTTGAAGAAGGGACAACACAAACTGTATCGTTACGATGGACAGACCTTCAGCATGCCCGTCAGTACAGGAACTCCATGCTAGGTTCATGTAGCATGGAGTTAAACCCTGACCCTATCTTCCTTATTGTTTGACTTGTTAGTTTTATATAAGTTAGAATAGTACAAAAAGTTCGTCTCGCGTGTCTCAGAGTTTACAATATGACCCCCGTATATACATTATATTATATTATATTATATATAGTAATAATATTAACCCC
>OMNO01002209.1:9992-24047 GCA_900303215.1 Trachyrincus scabrus | reverse complement strand
CCTGACTTGGTTCCCCTTTAATATTGGAATCAGGAGGGCGTTGATTTATAGGAAATTTCTCCTTATCGCTTCTGCGTTACTCGTAGCCGAGACCTGCTACTGCAAATCACACACTACATGGTTGTTTTTAGTAGCGTAGTTTACCTGTACAATTGTTGGGCTCAGTTTAAATTACGCGGCCGCCTGTCACTTGCTTCCTTTGACAGAACAAGACGGTAACACTCAACATGGTTCAATGTGAAAGGACGTTTCTCTTGCTACAGTCGCTACTACATGCACAACATATTCTCATTAAAAGCTTTGACGTGTAATGCCTCTACATTTGGTAAAAGTGTATTACTGCATTACTGTAATCTTTTATGGTCACTTTTTTTATTTAGTTTTTTCCATTTCAGAATTGTTACTTGTTGCTGACAAAATGTCTAACTTACTTCAACTTAGTTCATTTTAAGAAGAGTACCGAGTTACATTTTGTGACTGAAATAATAATCATAATCTTACCAGATAATCATCATAGATTAATTAAATGGATAAGCATCTTAGTTTGACCACCAAGTGATTCCAAACCATACACTGCCCCTCACTGACACATGTTCAGATATCACCCATATCTAACATAGCTAAGTATTGACCACGTTAGTCGTGGTTTAATGTAAATTACATACATTTGCATTGACATTTTGTTCAAGGAAGGATTCTTCTCAATCCACACGTTTAACAAGAGTCAAATGTGAGTTTGATGTATTAAACTGTAGCGCTCCATTGATTATGAACTATGCAGGTGTCTGTCAGCTGCTCTTTTCTTCTTGTGTTAGCTGAATTTTGTGTGCTTTAACAATGTTAACCTATACTGGCTAATAAAATATAATACAATACTGTTATCGTTGTTTTCACTATTACTGATAGCAGCATATCATTATTTTTACCCAGATAAATACTTTGGACACCATTTAATTTGAGCTGCTTTATGACTTTTACTGAAGTGATTTTCCATTTTCTAATGGATGACTTGAACTTTTACCAGGGTCGCTTTCAACTGAGATATATGTACTTTTACTCAAGTATGACCTTCAAGTACTTCATACACCACAGAGGTCTGTAATAGGCAATTTATTTGAGATTGCCATGCATTGCAACCCTTCTCACCACAAGATGGCGCTGTCGGCTAAAGATGTTTGCGTTGCTTCAATGGTCAAGCGAGCAAAGCAACACAGGATACAAGAAACAAACATCCACCACGCCTACAACCCTGCTAGAACCACGGAAGATGATTATTTCCCTCTACGATTTCGAAAAACACTTGGTCATTTTAGAAATTCATGATTTGATTAATATAAATCATGAGAAGGGGAAGCGAGTGTGGCGATTTGAAAACGGAATCAACTTTCTTTTAATGGAAATGCCCTTTTCAACCACTAGTCGGCGACAGTACACACAATGTCTGCAAACAGGTAGCAGCAGTGAGGTAAGGTTCTGTGTGTGTGTGTATCATAATATGTGTAGCATAACGGAAGTACACTTTCTGTATTGAATACAGAACAATGGCATGTTCTGTATTCAATACCTTGGTGTGGTTAGTTTATGTTGGGCATGTGTATAATTGTGCCTCTACCCCCCCTTTGTGTACCTTCCTCTGCAAATATATGTTTATATGAGCAGGAAAATAATATACTAAGAGACTTGGCGTTGGCTGTGTCAATGTGCCAATATTACACAGCCTGAGTAATAATGCAGGGATGTTCTTTTATCTTGGGCAGATGTTAACGGCTCAGAAGAGAGGTGGGCCCACGTAGGAGTCATAAATTGCCCCTGAAGATGAGGTAATAAAGAACATACAAAAAAAACAGACCCCCCTCCTCCCCTTTACTTCGTTAGCAGAATACATGAACACTTGACCTTCTCGAAGGACTATTGTCGATGCTCAACCTTGTTTCACTATTCTGTTATATATAGATATTTAAAAAATCAATATATTTAAAAGATGTACATGTTGCCCTACAAATGCCATTGTCATGTGAAAAAAAAGGCAGAGTAGCTAATATCCTGGAAGTCCATGAATTAGCAAAGCCAGGGTAGTTGCAATGTAAACACCTGCAACTATAATATGGTTTTCTGTCTTTAGAAGGTCTAATTGTTGTTAGCACTCTAGACTAATTGTGTTTCCATGAGATGTCATATGCCTAAAAAGGTCAGTTAAATATAATTCTTGCAAGATAAGCCTTATTTTCCTGCTCATTAGCAAAATCAGCCTTGAACTCACAGCAAGAGTACAGCAAATTGTACTCATTTTTCAATGGTCTGCCCGACAGCATAACATGATGTGGTGTATGGTAACCTACTTCTATGTGCTGACTCCATAGACAAGTATGGAGTCTGGAGACAAGTTTATGATTTATTCTGTAACCTTATTACTTGCCCATGAACTTGTGTTCCAAATGTCCAAAGCAAACAAAGAGAAACACAGATTTAGATGTCTTTGTGTCAAGAGGTTAACACGATGGGTTATGGGTACATGTATTTCATGCTCAGTATGTTTCCCCTGTAGATAATTAAGTTGTAAACATAGCAGGCCAAGCACATGTGCTTTGACCTGTGATTCATTATTGATATTACAAATGAGTCCCAATAGGTAGCAGTGTTTAGTAAACAACAAGGCTTCTGCCTCTGGCAAGGACTTTGCCTTCCTCTCTCTTCTTTTCTCTTCTGCTCCTTTCCTCTCCTTTCATGTGATGACTAACATCTTTATTTTTAAAGACAGCCCAGCCGGCCTTGACCAGATGTAAAATTCCTCACTGACTTACAAGTTTGACTGCACCCAGGACCTTTCCACGATTACGTCATTCCCCCAAACCACTAGTAACTCATGCTTAGACAGACGACGCATAAAGCAGAAATGACTAAATACAACAAGAATACACCTCTGCTCTGAGGCTGTAGATTCAGTCCATCTAATACAGTTCGCAAAAAAAATCTCCTCACCCTCTCTCCCGAACGGCTCTACGATATGGATATGCACCAGGGATACGGGTATGTTTTGTCCATTAAAGTCACTCGTCGGGTTCTAGTCAAGTGGATCAGTGGATATTTCCAATCTCATCCTTAGAGGAATCTATAATCTCTGGACCGTGATGTTTCAGATGTGCAAGTTGTCTACGGCTTGGAAAGGATGGAAATGCAAAATACACGCTCCATGGTACCCGGTACCCAGTCGGTACTCGTACATTTCTCTTCACTTCTCCCTCAGGTTGAGCTGCGAGGCTCGAGGTGCTCTTACTGATTAATCGTCTACTAGGTTTTCCGCTCGGTGGACCATCATCCAGTTAATTAGGGGTAATTGATGATGTCAGATGAATGACTGTAGGCATGTGGACTTCTCGAGTAGGAAATGCAAAACCTGTGAAACCTTAGATGTTAGAGGAAAAATGACCACCGCCCCACGTCTTTCCTGCCTGAGGTTTTTTTCTCTCCTCATTCTTCATCTTTCTTGCCGCTTTTTCTCCCTCCCACTGGGGCCTGATGCCTGTAGGTTGGTTAGATTGTTGACTTAGGAGGCCTGGGTGAAAAGGAACGCTCTGGGAAAGCAGCGGACCCCGTCCCCTCCTCCCTCCAAAGCCAACTGACAAAATTGCAAACTCTACTGCATGTGGGTTTTTTTGACAGCTTGATGGCTGCATTCGGTGTGCAACAGTGTCAGCAAGCGAAGAAGAAGAGGGAGAAGAAGAAGAAGAAGAAGAAGAAGAAGATATTGGTTAATACAAAGTCTGCAAAGAGTCAATAAAGTGTAACTTTCACAGATACTATTGGCTAACTTAGTCAAGATGTATGGATATGCATGAAGTATATACAGAGTGCAGAGCCTTTACTTGACATGACATTGTCCGCATCTCTGCTTACGTTTCCCCTAACCTATTTAAAGAGATGATCTGACAACTCTCTGAGAACGGTATTACCATCGATGTCCAACACAAGTTAATTCTCTGCCGGCTTGATTTCAGTCTATGTATTATCGACCAGAACTACACGGCCAACAGAAAAGAAAGACTTGCTCCTGCAGCATTTTTGAATGTCTGTTCAATAAATAGAGGATTTCAATTAAGGAGAGCAATTGTTACAGGTACCGCATTGTTTCCCTGCTGTTAACAACATTTACATAGTCTTCTCCAGGCAAAGACCCATTTATGCCCTGCTGAATAGGGGCTGGCCGCTGGAGAGTTTGCAGAGAGAGGGGCTGCTGGGCAGAGACAGACTCGCTACTGCCTTTCCAAGGCTGCAAGCCAAACACACCACAGCCCAGCCCAGCACGGTCAACCACCATGCCACGCCACAATGGCCATTATCTCCCCGGCCAAGCGCACATACACAAGTTTCCTTCCTCTGAACAGCATTACAGTGACTTTAGAGTTCAATGCATATCCAAGTCCATATACATATTTCAAGAATAAATCCAGTCACACCAATACCAAGTACAAAACAACTTAGATTATAGATAAGGAGACCATTAGGAGAGGAGACAGTATTTTTCCACAAAGAGGATTCAGGAAAAGGACTTTTTTCACTTCGATGATGCAAGGTATAGCCTAGATGCTACCAGCAGCAGAGATGGTAAAAGCTCTGCATATGCAGCGTTGAAGTGAATGATGTCACCTCTGATTTGTGAGCCTAGATATACAGAAGGGCTACACAAGTACTTAAATATAGTAAATACGGTATCGCTCTAATTTTCACCAGATTTTCAAAAGGAAGCCCAAGCGCACTACGAGTATGACCGTTAAGTTGTTATTCAGCCGAGTGAACGTGACGTATAGGTCTAGGTTTTCCATTCAACGGTGATTGCCTTTCTACAACTTAAGTGCCCCTGATTGCTGGTTCCACACTATGTACTGTAAAGCCGTGCCCACGGGCTTAAGGAGAACAACCTAATTTTGTAGTTGCCAGTGAAACAAGCTTAAAGATACTTATGAGTGCAAAGCGTAGCTTGCAATTAGCTGTGGAAGAGGAGTGAGATGCAAGATCCCACAGGGATTGTGGTTGGCTGAGAAAAGAGGGAATAAGTTGAATATTTCACAGTCATGCTCAAAGAATTTCACAAGGATGATAATTTCACCTTAATTCTGCAGGGCAGGATGTTGTTTGGGCTAGAGTAAAAAATAAAATGTGACAACAAGGAACTTGAAAGAGGGAGAGAACCACAGCCAAGGAATAGCATAACCTCATCAACAGAATCTGCAAAATAAAAAGCTCAGACACAGTTGAGTTGAAGTTTGTTCCACACCAAATAAGCTATGCTAACACAGTTAGAACTCCTCAGCTATTTTGTCAAACTATTTTTTTCTTTACTCTATGGAGGGAGTATTCTCTGGGTAATCTTCACAGAGATATTCATAACACAATATTTGAAAATGATTTTCAAAAGCCAGTTATTTACAGAAGCAGATCTTTTGTTTAAGTGTCCTGATCATGGTTTATATTCCACGCTGGACTGGCCTACATAATGTCAGACTCTTCTGAAGTTTGAAAACGTTGCCAGGCCTTGGTCCTGGGCTGAGGTTATTGTGGGAGTCTGGCTAGACGTGACTTTGTGGGCCGTTGTCTAAGCCATGTCTTTCCGTTGGGCTGGCTCACATGTTTGATTTCCTAAACGTATCTATCTATCTATCTATCTATCTATCTATCCTGGTCTGGTCTGGTCTGGTCTGTCTTTTTACATTAAGAACCTGCCACTGTTGTTTGCATTGAAGCAGTAAGAGCTAAACTGATGTGTCTAGTGTGGCAATTAACGAAATGTACGGACATTCTTGCACTCAAACACTCAAATGCACTCATGTTTGTGGTTCATTGCTGACCATACATGAGAGAACTCACTCGGTTGCGATGCTCCTTATTACGTCTTGCCTTTACCAGCGGATGGATGAGCTTGACCCCAAGTGCTTGACCTTGGTCCTTCTGAAGCAAGACAGCGAGACATTCCCCTGTGAAGCACTGTCGCTTTCATCGGCCCTGTGGGGCGCGTTAGCCTTGCGGACAACATGTTTCAATTCCTGAGATACTTTCAATTTGTCCATCGTTGAAAGACGGACCACCTTGGAAAGTGTCTCTTTACGAGTCAGGGGGACAGTGCCTTGTTAGAGCTAAAATGGAGATTTGGCTTGAAACAAAACACAACGCAGAAAAAAGAAAGAATTGAACGTGCAACATAGAACATAGCTTTGGCATGGTTTTGACATTGTGACCCGAGGCTTGGCGTAACTTTGTGTTTTGGTGTAGCTTGCGCAACATTGCAAATAGGAACCGATGCCAGCAAATGTCCAACAAGCTCTGTTATTAGAGGCCTTCTCTTCTCTGGTCTGCTGGGCTCATAAATGTTTTCATGCTGAGGGTTATCATAACATGACCTTAAGAAAATCAAAACAGAAGTATTCTGTCTCCTTGTGCACTCAGTATAGACCTCATACCACTTTTTCTTCTTACAAACTCCAAGCTCGAAAGTCCAGTCACTTTCCTTTTCAATTGTCCAGATGTTCTTTTTTTAATTTTATTTACCTCCTACATCCCCTTCCATATCCTTTTCATACACCCCCACTGAACATGGAGCTAAAATCGGCAGAGAGTTCTGGTGAGACCTAGAAGGGGTTGGCTGCTATAGGAGAACCTCTCTGGCTGCTCTGCCAATGCATAGCCTTTAACTGGGTCATGAAACTGACACCCAGGGGCAAGACTGTTGCTCTCCAAAAAAACAACCGGCTCTCGGAGGTCTGAGAACTATAGGCCCTGACCCAGAACCCCGCCGCAAGGTCAGCCAGCACCTTCTGAAAAAAACCCAGACACTTCGGGGACTGCGGTGCTGGATTCATTAGCGGGCAGGTTGGACGAGGACTTTGACGTGGCCCTCTCAAGTTGGCCTCAACAGGAACCTTTTACCACCAGCTATTTATTTTCAAATTATTTTTCTTATTCAGTACCGTAACTGGATAGGTCCAGGAGTCCGCCAAGGATTCAAAGGGGAGGATTTTGGGGGAGGGATGGGCAGTTATCCAGGGACAATCCTTTTGTGTGACAATGCGATATCTTTGCTATGTTTACAAATATGGCATTGCTTATAACATGGCAAAACTGTTTACTTTTATTCTGCATTGTTTAGTTCTTTTACATTTCCATTTTCATAATTTTCATTGACATTGACATCACATAATTCTCGGTTTGCCAGCCTCACTATGAAACCACAGTTTTTATGCGATGCTAAGCTTTTTATACTATAAAAATCTAAATGCATACAACTACAAGCTATTGGCAGGGAAAATGACATGTACCTTTTCAGTCACAAAATGTGACTACTCATTTGATATTTTGCTGTAATGTTTTGACTGAACAGGATGTTCTCCAAACTTCATGACCGTGAATTTGTCATCTCCTGTTTTATTCCATGCTGAAGTTGATAGACTTTGTGGTCTCACGATACACTGGTAACGGTTTATGAGGGGAAATATCAGAGAGCCCAAATTGTTAGTTAAACCCTGGCTGCAGTCAGTAATTAGACTTGCAGTTGGAAAGCATACATAATGGTTCGTGACTCAGTTTTAGGAGTTTGGATTTAATCCCCCGCTGTTTTCAGTCTTCCGACAACTTCCGACAACGAAGATGCAGGTTTTCATTCAGCTATTGATTGTACTGTACTGTATTGTATTGTTTACCATACTCAAATGACTAAATTGAAATACTGCATCTGTGTGTTTTATTTTGTGGTAGAAAATCCCCCAAAATATGGTAAAAAAAGAGAAATCCAGTCGTATTTCTTGTGGAGTTCTTTCTTGGCATGTCACAATGACCTTCTGGTTTTCGCCTCAGAGGTCTCAACCCTTATGGCTTGGCCAATATTAATTCTCTGACTCAATGCATTAATCATTTGGTTGATACGAGTGTAGCCTATACCTTATTAAGTATTAAGTCCAGTATTTGGCAGAATGAGTGTTGGTCAGTGTTTCTACACTAATGGAACCTGACCCTAGCCAATGTCTACTGCCCTGTGCCAAAATAAGGAGGTGGGGTGGGAGTGTCTGGGGTGAGGGGGTCTTTCAAACAGAGGACAGCACAGTGCAGGGTTTTTTCAATGTTAAAACAACATGTCTGGGAGACAGAGAAATAGTTTCCGTAGGAGGGGGCCCCAGCCGCATTGCGTCTATCGTGGCTTGCACACTTTAATTTTAGCCAACTCCTTCATCCGCTTCATCTCTTTACAAATATTACACTTCCCTATTGTATTTCATTCAACCCATCCGTCCTCTAGGCATCCACCACTTTAACCCCACAACGTCTCACCTTCGTTTATTATTGGACTGCTCTAGCCTGGTGTTACGTAACATTAGAAACCAAGACCACTATTCCCTGAATGATTATCCATTGAATGCTCCACCTACACGCATGCTAAGCATAGGCTAACATCATTGAAAATGAAGTATTGTGGTGTTACGAAAAAAGTCATAGAGTAAAAACGAAAAAGAAAATAATAGGTAATCCTGGAATAGATTCACAGTAGGCCCACTAAGTCTTAGTCAAACTTGATTTTCTTCCCCTCCATCGAGATGGTGAACGTGGAGCCAGAGAGAAGATGAAACGTTAATAGCTGCAGATAGTAGCCGGCTACGTCTAGCTGCCGTCGCTTCGGGGTCTCTGGGAAAAAAACCCTGATGCAACCCATGCTTGTTTTTCCTGCATGAAAAGGGAAAGCCAATGGCAGTTCCCATGGTGATACATATTTCCCCCACATCTGTCTTTGCTGTGCGATGCTGAATCAATCCTTTTGTATAGATCCCAGATGGCATAGTCTAAAAATGTAGCTCCTCGTCTCAAAGTTAACATTATCCGCTTTGAAAGGCTTACAGATCATTCCAGCTTAATGGCGGCTTTCTTTTGCTGTGTAATGGCTGAGTGTTTGTTTTTTGATCTAAAAATCGATCTCAGATTGACTTCATTTGACCAGATCTACCCGTGGGCTTTTTGATGTTGAAAGCATCCATCTTAGGGGAAAAAAACATAGGTCAAATGAAATTACATCTCTTGTCAGGTCATCTCCTTGTGAAGATGGCCAATGCAGAACTGTATCCCAGACAACAACAACAACAACACTGATCAAACACTTGGCTGGCTTCTCTGTATATACATCACACAGATATGTCACAGGATCGCACAGCAGGATTCTGTTATGTGCCAGTATTGGTTATAGGTTTCAGTGGCCGTGTGGAGCTGGTCCTGATTTAGTCGAATTACATAGTGAACGCAGCATTGACGCTAAGCCATCTTGACTGTCTTAATAGCTTTACGGATTCAATGATACTCTGTCACACACAGCCAGCAGTCAAGGACTTATCCAGCCATTGTTGAGTAGCAGCTTGGGCACCCCAGATCAAATTAGTGGGCCGTCCCGTTTTGACGAGTCCCGTGCCCACTTTCTCTTCACATCTGTAAGAGCTTAGCTGCTCGGTAGTCTGGATCAGAGACACAGAGCTGGGCTTTGTCAGGCCTCAGCTGCTCTGCCAACACTGACCCCCGACTGGATAAGAGAGAGACTCTGGTGCACCAGAGAAGACCCATGGTTTACCTCCCCTACACACACACACACACACACACACTCATATCCAGTCCCGCTACCATCTTGAACCAGCAGCAGCCACGGGTCAGCAGGGCGCCTGTCTGGACAGTACCAGCCCCCCCGGTGACTGTTCTTTATCACGCTGAAAGCCTTTTCTCCACGACTGTTGGAGTATGGCAGCGTGCATGCATTCAACAAGGCATGCCCCGAGAGGAGAACAGTTATTCAAACAAAGAGTAGAGACAGCAGGGAGGGAGAGGGCCTGCATGGTGGACAGACTGCACAGTTGTGTCTCTCCATTAAGTGACTTGTTTAAGCATAATGGGTGTCTGGTGGTTTTTATCCCCCCCCGCCCCCAACACCCTCTTTCTCTGTCTCTCTCTCTTTCGTTTTTCCTTTCTCTCCTCCTCTCCGTCTCCTGGCCGCCATATAATGGTATGTGTTTTCATTGGGGCAGGAGAGGAAGTCGGGGTATTGTCTGGACAGGATCATGGCAGAGATCGCCACTCAGATTGGATGGCGGTTTAGGGCAGTGCTGCTGGAGCTACTGACATTAGCTTTGTTTTAGTTGGACCTCATAAACGCTTTGCAAAATCTCTCCAAAGGAGAAAAAAAAGAAAATGCGGAATTGCAGGAGATTGCTAGACATGGAAAACAAGCAATGAGTTCAGCGCCATTGTTATAACACAATCAATAATATAACCGCTACATATAGTATGAGTTATGTCAGGCTACCTTTGAATATACTGACATATATTCAAAAATAAACAATGTATGTAGCACGATAGACTGGTTTGTTCCGTTAAACAGCTTTCCCCTTCCTATTGTGCCAATAGGAATATTGCATGCAAATCCTACCTCCCTTGTGTCTTTTTTCGCTTTTAGATTTATTTTAGACCTTTGGCTCTCTTAGTATCTGTTGTCTGAGCATCCCAAATGGCTGATTTCACGGTCCATTCTGGTCCACCGTAGACTTTTGAGATGGCAGCTTTTTTTTATCGGTGCGTAGGACTGTCCGCCTCTCTGCCCAACAGCCAATAAGACATAGGTGACAGTCTCTCTCTCTCTCTCTGAGTACAATATTTCTTACCAATTACAATGTGTCTTTGCTGTTGTGGAGGGTAGCTTGACCTGAAATACCTAGTCTGTCAGTGCCCTGAATATACTGGTATATAGCAGGATTGTTGGCCTGTTTGGCCTAGGGTAACACAAACCATATGCTGTTCAATCCAGAGTGAATTTGCAATGCAACCAGACTTCAGATCAGATTTCTCTGCTAAACTAATCTATTATATATAGGATATACTGACTGAGGTTCAAATATTCAAAAACGTGTACATGTGCATGTAAAGCGAGCTGCATATTAAAAAATGGCACATTCTTTGATGTAAACTTTGATGTGGACATCAAGGACATCAAATGATAAAAACCTCCATCTATAATTTGTTGTCACAGTCAATCATCGCCAACGCTAAAGCTTCACCACTGCCAGACTCAAAATAGCTGGTAGCAAAGACACGTCTGTAAAATGTACGATTTCCGTTTTACGCCCCACAGCTGATACATATTCTAAGCCTGGCCACAGCATGTCATTTCCTGTCTGTAAACCATGAATTAGTTGTGTCACTTCCTTTTGTACTCCTGACTGAGTAGCCCAATTGGCACTGCTCCTCCCCCCCAGTTTATGGCTCTGTTTTTGTTCCAATGACATGTCCACTACAGTCAAAATGATGTTTTCTTTTTCCTACTAGTTTTCTGCTCATTCTTCGTTCTTTTTTAACTAGTGGAAAAAAACAGTGAGAATGATGATGCCACTATCCATTGCAATTACATTACCAGGCTTTTATTGAGACATTTATTACCAAGAGATTTAATATCAACGTCTGAGCCAATGATAGGATTGTCTAGTGGTAAAGTATTCCGGATGCAATCCATGGTATCCTTGTGTTTACTGTTTATGCTAAAGCTTTTAGGTGAGGAAATGTAACTTTTACAATTTCACAAGTGTTGACCTTACTAACATGCCAGCGCGTTAATGAGAAAACAGTTTCCTATGACTCGTATTGCCGATTCCAGAGCCCCCTTGACTTCACTCACACAGAGATACGCTCTCTCTATCATAAAACACCAAATGGCCTCAGGATGGAACCAAAAAAAGAGAGAAAGTTAACTCCAAACTTTTCCATCCAGCTCCAGTGTAGCCTCTGGATCAGTGTGTGGAAGTTTTAATAGGAGTCAGATGTGCTCCTAATCAAATGAATACGGCTGGAAATGTTACCAAGTCCAAGGAGGGCCAAATACGACTGCATGAATTGCATGATAAGACTTGAATAGCAGAAGCACATGAAAAATGTTCTAGTGACAGCAAACTAATTCAGACGAAGTTCCTACTCTGTGTTGCTATGGCGGGGTGCTACTAAGATATTTGCATAAGAACTCTGGGATTGTGTGCACATGATTCGTTGGCAAGGTTAGTTGCCAGCACAAGATTGTATAAACACTTATAAGGATGGCAACTGGTAATGGTAATTTAAACTTTACAACTCTAATCTAATTGACCAAAAGAACAACCTAAAAATGTGTTCAGTATCAAGGCAAGTTTGTTTATGTAGATCTGTAACAGTCGTTGCTTCAAAGTGTACACATTCAGGGGGAGTAGCCTATGCGATACATCATCTAACACCATTTTCAGATTTTGTGCATTTTCAGATTATGTTCAATTTAAGATGGAGACCGGCTCCACTGATGATGGGATGCATCGTTCATCATCATCATCATCATCATCATCATCTCTGTTGTTGTAATGATCCGCCTCTGAGCGGAGGCACCATGGTTTGTACTCAGCATGTTTTCTGCTGCTGTTGCTCGTGTAGCTCAATCTCCGGTAACAGAACAAAGCCGCTTCCTCTACTGTCAGACAATGACATACCGATGACCAAACCACCCACTGACCCCCCACCCCCCATCTCCGCCTTAACTCTCGTCTAGTCTCTCTCATGATTTAGAAGAGGCCGGGGTGTTTTGAAGCACGGATAAATCCACTAGCTAATCATTTCTTGCGGCTTCACATATTTCAGTGCTGAATTTGCTGAATGTTATGGACCGGTAAATAATAAGAATACATTTGTGTTCTGGTTGAGTATAAGTTCTATTTCCTGGGAGTAGATGTAGAAGAACAAAACAGAGAGAACTAAATTAATGACCCAATATCCTTTGGATTTAATAGTCCAGGGCCAACCCGGGGAGACACCAGCCAACGACACGCTAAGATGTCATGTGGAGAGAGATTAATCAGAGAGAAGCGCATGCGGCCCTCCGTCTCTGCCAAACCGCAAGTCTCTTTCTTGCGCTCACAGACTAAACACACTGTAGACGTACATGCGCGTATACGGGCTTGGGCGCTGTAACACGACCACAAACAACACACACACACACACACACACACACACAATCACGCTCAAAGATCCATGTCACATGGCACACCCCGAAATCCAATGGGAACGGCGCTGTGCATGGAATGTGTCGTTCATCTGCCAGCCGGCACATTCGGCACCGTTGACGCAGAAACATAAAAAAGCCAGCGAGGTCTTGGAGGGACGCTTGTGTTCTCTGGACTGAGTCGGGCCTGGTCCAAAGAGAGTGTCTCTGTGGTCTAATAAAGTGCACTAATAAAGTGGGTGGGGTGGGTTACTCTCCACTCTCCTCCCCACACACCAAGCTGTGTGGACGGTTTTGGGGACAGAGCTTTCTGGGTGGCTGCCCTCACCCTTTGGAACTCCCTGCTCTGAGAGTCCCACAAGGCTGGGTCCATTAACTTAATTAAAAAGTGTCCCAAGACTATTCCCCTTTCAGCCTGGCCTTTGGACGTCCAGATTCTTTTGGATCTCCCTGTAGGCTCTTAAAAGCACTTTAAGTATATATATATATATATTTGGGGTGAAACAGTTCACAAAACCCACGATTCAGTACGATACGGTATGGTGGTGTCACGGTTTGGTACATCGACAAAATAAATGCCTACAATTGTTTTATTTGTATTTCGATTTTCCATGTATTATTATAACAGTAAACAACATGGATAGCTTGGCTTCCAGCAGCACATGGTAACATAAACAAAACCTTGTGCCTGCTTTATAGCATAAAATATAAGATAGTTATTTAAACACAACTCCAACAAGCAATGCATAGATCAGCAGCATGTGGCAAACCTAACGATTAGTCCATCAACATGAAATCAAAGTGTGACTGGGCATTTTGTCTCCCAGTGTGCCGTAATGAAATGAGCAGTAAGGTATCTCTCTGTAGCTCCAGACGTCCAACTGTCTGTAGTTAGCTCAAGAGAAGGCTTTTCTGATATCATGTCAATGTGTTCTTTTGTTTTGTTGCGTAAGGCAGGTATAACTGTCTGGGCAAAATATGTGCGGGAAGTAATAGGGTATCGTGGGTCAAGCACTTTAAACATGCAATACACG
>OMNO01002163.1:3834-23445 GCA_900303215.1 Trachyrincus scabrus | reverse complement strand
TAAAAGCACAAAAACTGTCAAATTAGGACATCTATCGCTCATGGAAAACACTCTGTTATGGTCGCACCAAATGATATTTGGTCGCACCACATGTCATTTTCAAGTTCAGTCAAAATTTACAGGCACATAATTGGCCACCTACATAAAACAAGCTAGTTTCCCACAAAAGGTCACTATGACATTTATAACTAAAATATTTATTTATAGAAATAACTTAATATTCATTGTATTTTTGAGGTCATACCACATGATATCCAAATGTGGCAACTACAAACAAGCCGTTAAAAAGGTTATTTTTTTCCAAATATGAGAGAGAGTTACAAACCTCCTTGCTGCTTCCATGGGTCCCTGGCAAACTGGTATATGATGCAACTTCCTGTCTTTGAATGGATTTCAACATAAAAGTCCAAAAGTGGTCGTTTCTTGATGGTCGCACCGCATGATATTTCATAAAATGGACATCCTCGGACAAAGTATGTTTGTACATTATGATGGAAATATAAACACAAATTCTTTGTAATTTTGAACAGGACTACAAAACACTTTAGAAATCATGCCAAATAGGGCAGAACACTAATTGAAATATATTTAGATTAATTTCTATTTCAAAACAGCAGTCATGGCCGGACGGTCGCACCACATGATATTTTGACACTTTAAATAACAGAAAAATGACAAATACCTAATGATTTTTGAAAACTTTAAGTAAGTACATATATGGGAGAGGTACTACTTATATATGGTATCTTTTGATGCATTTAAACCTTTTTTTAACTGAAAAGAATGCAGTCGGACAGAAAATGTAGGCGTCACGTCATTGACCCATTTACCAATATTGCAGTAATCAACAATGCCTTCATGTACTGTTAAAAACATGGAGCAAACAAAACATTGAGCTGCAACAATTGGGGCTAAACTCAATGAAATAGTAAGCCATTGAAACATGAATCAAGATTGAAACATTAGTTAATTCATGGGCTTCTTTCTAAAGATTAAGGTTTGGCATATGCTCTGCGACCCACTCAAAAGGCCCTCGCGACCCACCAGGCGAGAATCACTGTTCTAATGTACAATAGACCTATCAGGACTGTCTTGTTTGTTGTATTTTTTTCCAGAGATCCGAAGATAAGTCAGTTGCTTCTCCAGGCGCAGTACCCTGTGTTGGGGGTGGACTGCTCCATGCCGGTCATCGACGTGTTCTCTGGTGGTTGTAAGGGGAACCTGAGGGTCCTGCTGGCCATGGGGGGGGCAGAGCAGATCCTATCTCTCCAGCGCATGAGGGATGACGAGGGTGGCCCTGCGTCTCATGTTCCCCGGCCTGTACATCTGCTGGACCACCAGCCCTGCTCACAAGCCAGGGTGAGTGAGCCGTTATGCAACTTTCTGCTTTTTCCTTCTTACATACTTTCTTATTTCTCTTTCTGTCGTTCTTTCTTTTTGTTCCAATGTTCTCTCTTTTCTTCTACTTTCTTTCTATCTTTCTTCGAGTGATCGTGTCATCACAAATCCAAGTGGTGTAGTACTTTTCCCAACACACAACAACATTTAAATGTCACCAACATCATATATATGTGCTGTAAAAACCACTGCATGCCCACGCCTAAGTGTGTTTCATCTTGGCATGTCCTTTTGTCCTACTGTTAGGCGAGCACAGTGCAACAGGAGGCCATGATAGAGCATGTGTTTGCTGTGAGGGTGGAGAAGGTCCAGGGTCTCACCCCGCTGCAGTCCACTGTCTGGGGGGAGGCCGACTGCTACATCCAGTACAGCTTCCCCTCACAGGAAGGAGACCCAGCTCCTAACCTGGACCCTGACCTCATAGAGAGCAGTAAGGCCCATCTCACAGTTCAGTCCAATGTTATTCAAATGTCAAATGTATGTCATTAAAGTGATTCCTATGGCTAGATGTAAAGTAGTCAAATATGAGATGTTTATGTATTTTTTCATTTTTCTATAATTGTCTCAATTGTGTTTTTATTTTTTCCCGCTCCTACCCCCACCAGGTGTAAACCTGAAGCAGTTCCGTACGACCACCTCGCTCTGTGTCCCGGACCCTCTGTTCAGCCACAGTGAGACCCACGTGCTGGTGTCTCCCGCTGGGGTCCCCGTCCAGAGGCTGCTGCTCAGCGCTCTCTCTGGCCAGGGCCTGCCCACCGGAGGGGGCGTCCAGTTTGAAGTGTGGTGCCGGTCAGTACTTTAATTTAGTACTTTAATTAATTCCAGATGGGAAATGTGGGTGTCACAGCAGAAGTTCAGGACGGTGATAGGAATTAAAATGAGAAAATAAAAAATATCTAAACATCAAAAACACAAGAATTATGAAAGAATATATCTCTGGCCATTAAATGACACTAAACTAGAAAAAAATACATATTATTTTTTCCTTTTAGATAATCATGCATGTTAATTCTACCTGAATGTGCCTATCTGCAGATACTATTACCCCAACGTGCGGGAGCAGCTGGTGGCCAGGGGCCTGCTCCCCCTGTCCAAGCTGTGTGCCATGGTGACCCTGCAGAGACAGCAGCCGGCTGAGGCCCAGCTCTTCTCCCTGCCGCTGGTCCGGAGTAGCCACGGTCCTGCAGATCACCAGCCACAACCTTCAGGTAACCTCACCATACACACTCTTACACCCCAAGGGGGGGGGGGGGGGTGTGCGCCATTTGTTATTTTTTTTGACACTGTAAAACTGGTATTGGTGCAGTGCACACACTCTCACACACAGGGTTGTCTTCATTATGCAATATGGCTGGGTGTAGTACAACGTTACAATAAAAGAACACACACAAGCTTGTCAAAAATATAAAATACACCCATACACAGGTAAACATTATGCATATACACATTCCAGTGTTTTTTAAATGATTCTCCGTATTTGTGATGTAGGTCTGCTGGAAGTGTACATCCAGTACAAACCGAGGCCTGTGAGAGCTGCTGGACATGTAGGGGCAGGGATGGCCCGCGGGGTCACCCTGAACCTCCAGGTGCACAGAGCGTCCGGTCTGAAGGCCGCAGCAAGGTACAGCGCCCCCTACCTGTACATGTGTGCTAATTAATCACAATTATTTGGAGTCCACAGTTTTGTTTTTGGTAATATATCTGTTAACTTTCATATATCTTTTGATAAGCTTGAAAAATCCAATAAACAAGTTCTAAACAAAGAAAACTATCTTTAATTGCAATAGGTGATAACCGTACAAATGTGTGTTTACTCCCCATCAAAGCTTCAAAGTAAATCAAATCTCCACGTGTGTATACATCCACCCTACACCCACGCTAGCTAACCCCACTGCTGCCTTTCCTGACACAGGGTGCTATCGCAGGAGGACGAGAGGTTCCAGTACTTTGCCGACGTGGGGCTTAACTCCTACGTGACGGCCCAGCTCTCCTTCCTGCCCGGCGGCGAGCGCAGGAGCACTCGTGTGGTGGCCAGGTCCTTCTGCCCAGAGTTTGAGCACCATGCGGAGGTGCCCTGCGACCTGGACCTCCGGCGGAGCAGCGGAGAGACCTGCAGCCTGGCTGAGGTGCTGGAGCAGGCCTCTGCCCTGTTCACCCTCTGGCACAGGGATAGCCCCAAAGGTGGGCACTCGTTTATACTTCATGGTATTTTTACCTAAAAATAAAGGTGTATTTACCTGCTCTGTTTTTATTTGTAGTGGTGGCAATACCTAAATCTAAGGACATGCTGTTGGGAACGGTGAAAATTCCCCTGAGTCATCTCCTCCTCAAAAAAACTGGTATGTCTTCCCTGATTGTAATAATAATTATTCACAGGTGTGTGCTCTGCCCTTCATACTGTGAACGTGTCTCTTGTTTCTCTCCTAACTCACCAGGTATATCCGGTTGGTTTGGCGTTCAGCTGCCTCAGGACTCCTGCTCCCCCAGTGGCCCTCAGAGGCTGGTTGGAGGGCTGGAGGTCTCCCTCAGCTTTGCCCATCACTCTGACCGGGAGAGGGTCCTGGCCGCCGCCCGAGCCCTGGGCTGGGAACTCGGACCACGGGACAGCGATGATGATGATTACGAAGATGATGAAGACGTCAGCACAGGAACCTTGTCTCTGAGCGTCTCCATGCCTAGAGCGTGGCTTCCCATCCACTGTCTGCTCCTGGCGGGACAGGACCATCTGCAGCGCTCCACCTACTGCTACCTGCGGTACCAGCTGTATGACCAGGAGGCCTTCTGCTCCCCACTGAGACACCCCGTCCTGGAGCAGGAGGGGGGCTGCCTGGCCACCGTCACCTTCCAGGGCTCCAGGGCGGTGAGGCTGAGGCGCTCCCGGCCCCTGCTCTGGTACCTCCGTGAGGAGAGGCTGGAGCTCCAGCTGTGGGTGGCCTTCGGGAAGCACAAGGCCCGGAGGCCCCATGACACGGACCGGCTGGTTGGGTCCGCCTTTGTGGATCTGTCCCCTCTTGCCGAGGGCCCGGTGCAGAAGAAGAATCTCAGTGGTGTGAATCATTTGGGAAATTATACTCTTGATAAAAGGACTTTAATTATAGTTGTGCTCCTGGGGATGAAATATCAAATGTTCATTTTTTTGTTTGTTTCACAGGAGTTTACCCGCTGTTCAGGCACTCTGCTTCAGATCTGAGTGGCGCTGCACTCAGGGTGCACATCGCCATGACAACAGCCTCTCTCCCTGGGGAGACCCCTGCCGTCGTCGCCAACGATGATGGCGACGACGTGGACAGCCAGGAGGAGCTCTTACAGGAAATGGAAGAGGCAGCAGACCCAGGGCCCTCCTCCACCAGCCAATCACACGGTCCGCCCAGTGAGGGGATCAATTGCTGCACAGGCGCTGACCTCGCTGCCCCGCAGCAGACTGGGGTCAGCTCCATAGAGGACTCCTTCCCTGTCACCGTCACAGTGGACCGCGCCATGCACCTCAGTCTGAAAGGTATGTCACTTCTAGGGCATCTCATTCGCTAGGATGCCTCCTGTCACCTTGTTGGAACAGGCTTTCATAGATGCCTGTGAACGGTATACAGGTGGCAACTTTAAACAAAGCAGGCTTAATTCACATTTTAGCCATTAGATTCCCTATTGCCGGCGTCAAATTTAAAAGCATATGTGACATTCAACTATAAATCCAGGGAATTTTTAAAGTGGAGTGGACTTTCGTGAAATTCTGCCCAATCAGCAGCTAGTATGTTTTCTTATTGCTGCTGTTTACATGGAACAGTCCATGTCTGCATAATCTCCTGGTGGAGGTAGGTCGGCATCCGACCAAATGCGGCTGACTCTGGCTGTCCATGTCTCCCCCACCAGGCTGTCCCCAGGCGGAGTCTTGTGGGCCTCTGCCATGCTGCTGTGTGTCCTACCTCACCGCTGACTGCTCCCAGCCCGTCTCCACTCCCCTCATAGCAGACAGCAGCTGCCCTGTCTGGGAGCACCACCACGAGTGCAGGTATATAAATATAAATACAAGATTCACTTTTGCAAGTTTGAGTAGTGATATAGGGGCAGGATTTTGTCGTGGCTTGGGTGTTCAACTCCCATCCCAGCCGAAGGTTTCTGGGTTTTACCCCCAATGTCCCCAGCCCACCTGTAGGCATCCTTGAGCAAGATGTTTAACCCCCATCTGTCCTGCTCATTAATGACCTGTATTATACTATTAAGTATATTAAGTCGCTTTGGATAAAATGGTCTGTGAAATGACTAAATAGTACTATAAAAAACATCACATTAAAGTCTTGTGAACTGTTTGACAGGCTATCGAAGCAGCTCCTGGTGGACCCACTACAGTCTCTGGTCTTCAAAGTCTGGCACAAAAGAGGTAGGCTAATGGGAGTTTGACTGGACAATCTTCTCTATGTGTCTCTGTGGTACACGCCTCAGCTGATTATGATGGTGGTTGTGGCAGTTGCCACATACCATCTACAATGGCTTTCAGGGCTTCTCCAATGGCAGGACACAGGCAGATGTTGGTTGAACCAGTTAATTGTAGAGTTTGCAAGCAAAATGCTAGTTTGAACAGGCAGAGTAGATGGTACATGCTAGCGCTCCTCTCTAGTGTGTGTGCTGGTGGCTGGTTTAACCTGTGGGCCTGATTGGCCAATGCCCCACAGATGTGCAGCCTCACCCAGCCCCAGAGTCTAATCAGCCTGACTCTGACCAGGTGAGGCTGCTTAAACCAGCCACCAACAACACACACTCCACAATGGTGTTTTCTGTTGTCTGCAGACATGGAGAGGGTGATCGGGTTTGCCTCCGTGGACCTGTGCCCCCTGCTGTCGGGCTTCCAGTCGGTGTGCGGCTGGTACAACATCACAGACTTCAGCGGCCAGTGTCAGGGTCAGCTCAAGGTGTCGGTCTCGCCGCTGAAGGGCGTCCAGGAGTTCAGAGGGCAGCGGCAGCCGCTGACCGACCAGGGGTCTAACAACTCAACGGTGAGGGCAGGGGTCATTCACCCTCTCTGAAGGCTGGTGGTGCCCAAAGGTCTTATTGTAATACAGGAGACCATAGAAAACAATCTCTGACTTATTTTAAAGTGGACTCACAAAGGCCATGTCATACCATCTGGTAGAACAAAACTGTAGCGTCCCTAATCTTTGAAAGAGTTCAACTCTGCTTTTTTTATTCTTATTTATTTATTTATTTATTCTTTATTTTGGTCTCAGAGGCACTTTGAGCGAGACCCTCATTTTCAATGGTGCCGAGATTACAAAACAGAAACATAAAATTAAATGTAAAATTATAATTTTACATCACATTTCAACATTTACAATAGAACACAATATGATTTGCTATCTGGTTTTTAATGTCCCCTGGTGCTAAGAATTGTTTGTAGTTTCATCCAGGAGTGAGGTGCACAAAAGCTGACTGACTTGAGGAACACAGTGTAAACCAGTCCTTTGTTTCAAAGTGCTTTGTATGTAAATATATACAAATGTTGATCACGTCTCATCAGAAGAGAAGGCCAGCCAACCTTTCTAGTACAATCTAGTATAATGATGGGTATCACCCATAATAAGACAACAGAATGGTAAACGGCATATAAAGATGTGAGGGTGGTAGCGGCTGCATGCCTGTATTTAAGCAATAGCTCACGACAGGCAATGGTATATGGTTATTATATCATAGCTAAGGGGCGTTGTTCAGCCCAATGCGAAACGCTCACCAAGTATGGCAATATGAAAGTAATAGACACACTCCAATTTAAATAGCTTTTATTAATGAATAATAATGTTCAGTGATACTGAACCAATCAGATTGCTTGATTTGAGCAACCCGTTTTATAAACTACTATATATGATCACTATAATCCACAAACATTTATTTTCCTACTTAGCATGGGACAGCCTGTAAACTTGACAACCCTGAGCAAACTTGCATGTGTCTATTTGGTTAAGGGCTTTAGCCAGAATCTACAGAACACATTGGTAATATGTTTGGACTGTTCTAGATGTTTGCTTTGTCACATGGAAATTAATAGGAATGTGGTGTTTTACAAATCGTTCAAAGTCTCTTTCAGTGGTCTGACGGTAAATGTGTTGTATTTTCTCAGGCTTTGTTCCAGGGCCTTCCTCTGGGCTATCAGACCTCTGCCACATACAGCAGCTTCCCAGCTCACCTGAGCCGCTACCCCGAGCAGAAGATCTCCTCACCTGACCGGATAGACCAGCTCTTCTCCCAAAGGTTTCCAAGACCAGACAAAAAAACACATACTCTCATCTACTTATAAGAGGTTAAAACTATGATGGGTTTTTGTTGGGGTTGGTTAAAGGATCTGGGCCAAAGTAACCCCATCATGGGGATGATGATAATGGTTGGGAAGACCTGCAATAGACTTTTTAATACTAGTAATAATTTAAAGATGAACCAGGCAGTACCAGCTCTGTGCCAGACAGTGCCAGTGCCGTGTTTTGTTGGACTGTGTTCCACAACTTTGAGGAATAGTCGGTCAAATCTGCCTCCCCACTTTAATTTAGTAATTCAGTGGGGACATTTAAAACATCAAACATGTATTTTCTAGAACTAGCTAAGATTACTTTCTGATAGGCCAACCACATTTATAAGGCATATAAAAAAAGATGACATTATTTACCTTTCATTTTATTTAAGAACTGTTTTTACCAGAGCCGTTTCCATACTATGATTCAATCTGAAACCTCACTAAGTTCTTCAGGATGTTTTTTTTCCCTCGAGGGAAATAATGTGCTCAACGAAAAGACCTAAAGAGACGTTCTTGTTTTAAGCTTGGCTTCTCCAGAACTGGTTTCACAACAGCTATATTCAAATAAGGAAATAGTTGGAGGGCATGTTCCGCATATTTGTTATCTATCTGCACCTTCGTATCAGCACTCTGGAATAAACATGTGTATTGATAACTGGCCTGATCTCGATCACTGTCCACAGGCCCGCGGAGGGTGACCGCCATGGGGAGCACATGGACAACGTGCGGCTCTACCACCAGAGTCTCCAGGAGCAGGTGGCTGGTGATGCCCATCCCTCCAGCTCCGTTCTCTTCTCAGCCCTGCGGTATTAGTCCTTATTGATCACCTGAATATCAGTTGGTAGAAAAACACTGAAAAAATCTAACAAACATTGAAAGACAAACGGAGGTGCTTTATTATGCCCGAGGGTGTCATTAACAAGTTTTTGTATTATTATTTTCAGGAAAAACCTGAGCGAGCTGGACGACATCCAGAAATACTTCAGCCACAAGCTCTCCACCTCCGCCTTCCTAACCACCATCGAGCAGGTCCGCCCCTCCTGGCACGACGAGGCCCGCGCCCCTGGGCACCCGGAGACTAGTACACATCAGCTTCTTCTGAAGTCCAGCCAGCTGGTGGGAGAAGTTAACAACATCCTCTCTGGTGAGTTCATGTTTTGTGCTTTGTTTTGTTTTATTGTTGCTGTTCTGTGTGTGTTAACTGCTGATGTATAATAACAAAGATGTCTGGCCTTAAAACCATATTGCAACATCACAGTGATGTTAGTACTGAACAGGTCGACGTTTTAACTGATAGACTTTTATCCTTATGACTATCCTTTATGACTTGCAGGGAATACAGGGCATTAAGTCAGAGGTTAAGTCTTGTTTAAAGTAGGGGTGGGTCAGAATAATCGAGATCCAACCAAATTCTTTTCAGATCACGAGACTGTAACGCCAATTGATGGATAATATTGACTGCAGCAACAATACAGCCTACGATTGTTGGCTGTTTGGCACCTCCAGTGTGTAGGGTAGCATGCAGCCGCAAAGATTTTGCGCCGCCAATAGGAACATTTCTACGGCATTCGGCACCTGCAAGGTGTTCATTTCTGGCCCTGTCGACGAATCCGAATAATACCGCTCATACCACCCACCGATTATTCGACCATGAAAAAAGTAAATTGTGCACATCCCTAGTTTAAAGATATCTACAGGTAGGCTGTGGACGTTGGGGATCGAACCTGGGGGGGCACCATAGTGTAGTGGCTGCACTATCCTATCCCTTTGTTTAAGGAAAAGAAGATTTCAATACCACCCCGCTTCCATCCCTTCTAGGTTTGCAGGGACAGCAGTTGGAAACAATCACCTCTGACCCCCAGGGCCGTGCTTCGTCTCCTCCGGCCCCGGGTGACCACCGCCCAGAGAAAGCCCCCCATATACCCTTCCAGAGAGCTGCAGAACCTCCCCAAGAGGACCCATCTCCTCCCTCCTCGCTCCTGCTCAGGACCTGCGATCACCCTGGGGACTCCCAGCCTGGCGAAGAGGAGCATCTTCACGGACGCACTGCAGTTCTTTCTGAGGATGAAGATGAAGATGACTGTGGAGCAGCTGGCAGAAAGGAGGCAGAAGCAGGTGGCAGTGATGAAGATAATGATGATGATAGTGATGGGGACTATGAGGAGATGGTGGTGGAACCCAGACATCTGAATGAGGTGACCTCTTTAACGGACAAAACCAGCCCTTGGACCAGCATCGTCTCAGACCCTGAACTCAGTTCAGTGGAAAGCCTGGAGGTTCCAGAAGAGGGCGGTGAACGTTGTTTCCGAGACTCTGCCCACGGTAAGGAGGTCGGGGTGCGGTTGGGACCAGGGGCAGAAGGTCCTGATCCCCGGGGAACCTGTGAGGATTATAATGGGACCACACTGGAGGAGAGTGGACACTGTGAGTGTGACCACTCCACTGATCACAGAGGATCACAGAGTGACATCTCTGACTCTGAGGCGGAGGGGGAGGAGGGGGAGAGGACGCTGCGGCCTTCAGCCAGGGAAGAGGAAGCAGGGCTGGGTGTGATAAACCAGGGAGGTCCGGAGTCAGTGGATGCACCCGCCCGTTCTGAAGCGCACTCTCCCACTCTGTCTGCCCCCAGTGACCCTTTGACCTCTCCACACGCGGAAGACCAACCACCACAAACGTATCCTTGCTCAGTCTTTGGTGTCTGGTTTTAACACTTCAGGGTTTCTTTGTCTTTCATTGAATTCAGCGTCCGTATAGATGGACTGAACTCAGATTTCAGTTTTCTTTATTGACCCTGTTGCCACTCAATGTTTTCCTTAACACTCCAGTTTAAGGTCTCCTGGGCATGGGGAGATCCCTAATTTCTTCCTTCCGTCCCATCATCTGGAGGCGTCCATGAGGGCCCTCCGTCTGGCCCCTGCCTTCTCCACACCCTCGTCCTACCCGGTGAGCACCGATCATCACCTCACCTCACCTTCTCACTCCCCTCTGAGCCTTCACGTCCGTGAGTCTTATTGAATATGTAACGGAAAAGCATCAAAACACGTGTGGATATCTCAGTCCAGGGCGGTTTGTCTGGCGTGAGACCCAATGCCTCTGTTCCACCGAGCAAGAGCAGCAGCTATATGTAAGTGACTCTGTACTGCGCGGTGGGTCCGTGCCCTTGTAGGAATGGTGACGACGCATACCGACACTGTAACTTAACTCGCATTCTGTGCAGAGGTAACATTCTACACAGCCATTACACAAGCGCTCGCTTATGCGAGAGCATGACATCTTGCCCAGTAAAGGGAAAGTTCACGAATGCTTTTCACACAAATATCTTTTTCTTTAATGGCCGCGAAGGAGACTGAGTGTGTGACCATGTATGGTATTTTGTATTATGTTGGGTGTGCCATTGTTATTTTCTTTTTAACAAGCTATCAGGTGGGCCCATAGTGTTTGATCCTCAGTGGAATATTTGATTATTAGTAGTGGAATATTAGCCCATTATTATTATCATTAGAATGTCAAACAAAAAACGATAACATTAAACAACTTTTTTTTTTTTTTTTTACATTCGTGATGATTCGTTTATCACATAGACTTACAGTTAGTTATCTATATTACAATTCATGTATTGGTGTTTGATATTTGCACTGGTCATATCTCAGACCAGTGCTGTTTACTTTGGGCCATTGTTGTGATGTAAGGTGTGGGCTGAGAGTAACACAGAGGATATCATAATAAGAAGAGCAGGGGACTAGTCTGGTGAACAGTTGGGATGGCCCATGCTAGCATGGGGAAATAAGTCTCATTGTGGTGCAGTGACTAGTAAGCAAACAAACCAGAACTTTCTGCTCAAGCATTCTCCCTGCTGGCAACGTAGGCCTACATGCCCAGCAGCCCTAGAGATGTGTGCACGAGCAGGGTGTTTGGCTGATCTAAATGAGTTCTTACACAAGTCATCCAATAAGAGGAAGTATGATGCCATGGCAGTGATAAGCACATGTGTTGGTGGCCGCGTTGTCCGTAGTCTGGGTAACCCTGCTGTAGACAACTGTAGGGGGCGGGAAGGCACCGCCTGCGTCACTCCGCCACAACAGGCTCCAATTTCAGAAAGGTGGTGTGTGAAGATATAGCTGTGGGCTGGTGAGAAGTGGGCGGGGCTTGGGTTAGAGCCTGCTGAACACGTTCCAGCTGGGCACTTGTTTGTTTCAAAGCTGTACTCTGTGTACTCTTGGGCTTCAAGTGATCTACCGGTTTATCTGACTTGTTTTTGAATGTGATTTATTCATCGAAGGCTTTGTTATTCAAAAGGTCACTCATAATAAAGTGTAGATTGACAAATCTACACTGCACCTAGGCTTTTTAGAACTTATCTGGCTACTTTAGATGAAAGAAATTGTCTGTTTCTGAAACTGAAACTTTGAACTAAAGGATATGTTTTCAAACTTCGATGATGAATGGCCAGAACTTTAATTTGTTTTCTTGAAACCTTTCTTTTGTAGGGTGTTGGTTCTGCAGTCCGAGGTCTGAGGCCCAGACCGGCACCCCGGCCTACCATCCCAGCAGCCCTGAATACACAAGAGACCGCAAGAATAGCCAATATATTCGCTGCTCATTTCAGTGAAGACCAGTAACGTTTTTGCTCTTTCGTCTGAAACATTTTACGGAAATATATAATCATGTACATAAGTGTAATATTTGTACTTTTATAAATAAATGTGTTGTTGTTTATATGTGCAACAGAAAGCTTTGTTGTGTGCCTGTTAAACTGGAGACACCTCCTTGGGGAGTGTTTGATGAACTGGTTTTGCATCTGTGACCCAGATTCAGGTCAGACAGGTCAGACAGGTCAGACACATAGCAGAAGAGCAATAAAAAAAGGAAAAAACAAAGCAAGCAATAAAGGCAATGGTCTACTTGACACTGTTGTTTAGATCTGTTTATCATGATTTGGCATGTACATTATTTATTGATCAAGCAACACTGATAACGGTTAATGTTTGATGTGCATTGTTTCCCACACACGCCTCTTTACATTTACATTTAGCCTCTCTTTACATTTACATTTAGCCTCTCTTTACATTTACATTTAGCCTTTCTTTACATTTTTTTCTGTCGCCATAGGCTATACAAGGGCTGCTCATGGATGTATAACATAGGCATGTGTATAAAGGACCTGACTGCCCACCGTTTATATTACATGTTTGTTTTGGACATGGATGTGTCCAGGTGGAAAACAATGGAAGTGTTCCCCGTTGTTGTGGTATCTTTTGTCCGGGGATTTTCAGTCTAAAAAAGCTATGGTAGTTAGTTGGCATGTGCCTGCTGCTGAAAATAGCTGAAAGCAATTATTTAATTATGTTATGACGGCAAATTGCGAAGATGACAAGCGCCGAGAAGCTCGCTAAACGGCTGTCGTGTGACACGGGAGGAGCTCCCGCCTCCTCATATAAATAAGTTGAAAGCGTCAACACGTCTCACAAGTCCGCGCATCGCACGGAGAACACGGTAGTCTCATACTGGAGCAGGTTCTTTTGCAGGTTGCAATAAGATTTTTTTTTAACATTTCAATAAGGTAGGTTCATTTTTTTAAATAATTCATTATGATTCTAAACTTTTTTCCCCCAAGCAAATGATGATGTCACTCGGTCTATGTGCTGGTGGTTTAAACCTTGTACATTGTGTTTCACAGTGGTAGGCCTATGCCGGTTTGTTGCCCTTTTATGGACCGCGGAAAAACAAAGGGATTTTTCATTCAAAGGAGAAACTATTCCTTACCTGAAACCTGAAGGTTACTTTATTTATATTGATATGTAGAAAGTGACAAGCACATGTGGCTAATTAGCATAACAATAACGCCTTAATGTACCTAATTAACTTCTTCTGACCAATAGGCTGGTTGCTCGATAAACGATCTCAGATGCTCCGGGGATCATGGGAGACGTGAACGCGTCAACTTTCACACACAATTAAGCTCTCGCTTGATCTGAATTCGTAAGCGTTAACAGCAATCATGGTGGCTGTCCGACGCACAGACCACCTGGCCCCTACGACCACTGTGAAGATCTTTGGAGCTGGGACCGCTGCTTGTTTTGCGGACTTGGTCACTTTCCCCCTGGACACAGCAAAAGTTCGACTCCAGGTGAGAATGGCATCTCTCACTTCTTGTTATTTATTTATTCATTTCCTCTGTACACATTCTGTTGTAGGGTACTAGGTGTGAACTGAATCATTCATCAAACCTGGCTTTTTTTGTTTGCCTATACATGCAGTACAATATGCATTTATAACTAGATGTCACACACCTTTGTTTGCTTTAGATTCAGGGAGAATCAAAGTCCTCTGGGAGCCAGACCGTGCGCTACAAGGGAGTGTTTGGGACCATTGGCACCATGGTGCGGACAGAGGGGCCCCGGAGCCTGTACAGTGGTCTGGTGGCTGGCCTCCAGAGACAGATGACCTTCGCCTCGGTCCGTATCGGCCTCTACGACTCCATGAAGCAAGTCTACACCCGGGGATCAGAAAGTATGCACAGGAAACACAAGCTATTCATTGATTCCTCATATGTGTTTTGTTTTGTTTTGTCTGTGGCAACATGTAAAATGATGTTATTTAAGTGAACTCCAGGAACCATTCAGCCTTCATGTTTTCCACAAAAGTTACTGAGTATGCCAAGTTAAAGCCACACTATATGTCACCCTGATCCAAGTTTGATTGATGGCATTTAAAGATGCTGTAGGTAAGATTTGAGTGTAATTTGTTAGAAATACCAGAGTCATCCATCAGCTATTAGTGGGTGAAATGCTGTGTGAGATTCAAGTTGACTGCTCTCTTCCCTGGGGGAGTCCGTCTTGCCAGTCAATCACAGAAAAATCGTACCTACAGCTACTTTAATTCAAAAACTATTTCCTGTTCTCTCCGCCAACCTAATATTACATGGTTACAACCATGTAACCACTATAGAACATTACAACACTGCTGAAAGTAGGTTCCCACTTTTAGTCGCTGTACTTCTGTGACAGTATTTAAAAGTTGAAAGGCTATCCGTCAACACTTCCTAGAAAGAAAAGGCAAGCAGGACACATTTGAAGCATCTCCAGTATGTAGGGCATAGAGCTGATTCTTCTGATTACAAGTCTGTCTGCCCTGAAGGCTACAGACTCTCTCTCCATATTAACCTGTCAAGCAGGCACACAGAACTCTAGTATTGACTAAGTAGTCTTCGATAAATATTATGTCAAGATGTACTGTGTGCATACATATACATAGGTAAAAATGTATATGTAATGCAAATCATTAATTTGCCAGTTTAAACTGGAAAAACAGCTTGGGGTGTTATAAAACAGTTTTGTATTTAGCTCATGGGTGTTAATATCTGTGTGGAGTTATTACTGGCATCCTCGTTGTCCAATCACAGCTCGTTATTTTGACCTATTGCATAATATTCTATTGCAGCGGCCTCTAAGTCAGTTGTTGTCTGAGGCATGTGTGCTTGTGCTTTTAAGTTTGGATTTCACTCACATTCATAAGTGTTGTCTTATCAGATCACACAGCAAAGTGTTAGTTAGCACCAACTACAAGGACAGCTGTATATATTCAAGACTTAAAACTTTTGCTCGACAGCGATAACAGCAGCATCCGTTTTCTCTTGCATAGAACTACTTTCTTCACACATGCGCAGTAATTACTCACTTAACATAAAGTACTGTATTGTACTGTGGTCTCAGAAGACTCCTTTCTCCTCAATACAAACTGAAAAAGTTAATCATGGCAAAAAAACATCTTTAGAAACACTTTGTGGGGTATTCTTTTACATTGACCCCTTGTGTTCTCCTGCAGGACAAGATAGGACAAGGTGTGTGTGTGTGTGTGTGTGTGTGTGTGTGTGTGTGTCTATATCTGTGTGTGTAATTTAATGTAATCTTAATGTAATCAAGTCAAGCGTTTACAATGAGTCTCGCTCCATCCTTGCTGCTGCCAGACGCGGGGATCGGTGCCCGGCTGCTGGCTGGCTCTACCACAGGGGCCATGGCGGTGGCGGTCGCCCAGCCCACCGACGTGGTGAAGGTCCGCTTCCAGGCCCAGGTCAGGCTCCCCGAGGCCGGCGGTGCCAAGCGCTACAACGGCACCTTCGACGCTTATCGGACCATCTTCCGGGACGAGGGGGTCAGGGGGCTCTGGAAAGGTCCGTTCCAAACTGAAAAAAAAGTTAGAAATGTTCATTTCTGAATTTGAAACTCAAGCATCTATATTATTATTGTCATTATTTGAGCTTAAAAAATACAATTCGAAATGTACTTCATGGCTATTGCTTATTTATGTTTGAATATGGACCTTTGAAAAACAAAATATAATAGTGAAGTCTTAGTAAACAACACGGTAATGTAAACCATGCTGGAAATGTATTGACAAGAACCCCCTTCTCCCACTTTGTCTCTCCAGGTTGTCTGCCAAACATCACCCGTAACGCCATCGTGAACTGCTCGGAGCTGGTGACCTATGACATCATCAAAGAGCTCATCCTCAAGTACGACCTCATGACAGGCAAGTGGTCTCGCCATCCTCATGGATCCAGAATATGTTGTATTTTATAACAGTTGTTGTCTCGGTCACGCTTGGCCTTTATAAACAACAGGGTGTCCGCGGATTGAAAAGTATTAAAAAGCACTGAATTTGCTAATCAACAATAAAGGCCCTAATTGGTCTAAAAATGTCTTAAATCCACCTTTCATAGGTCTTTCCATAGACAGGAAAGATAAAAATGTAGATTTGTCATGTTATGCTTCATTGTGAAATCCGGGAGAAAGCGGGTAATGGGAGCTGAAATCTGAGATTTCCGAAATGCCGCTTTGTAGCTTCACGCAGACCACAATGAGCAGAACCAGCAGAGGTCCATATGAGTTTGCGGGGAACAGAGTCGAGTACTCAAGAAAACAAGCCGCGCGAAAATACCCCAAAAGAACAAAGAGCGTTAAGTTATAATTCAACACAAGCTATTTATTCATTTAGTTAGTTATCAATGAAGTCGTCGTCAGTCATATCACGGGAAAGTGTAAAGTGTTGTCGCGGTGGCTGACAACCCAGCGTTTGCATTGTAGCTGTGAACTGCTTATGTGAACTTGAGGCGCTGCAAACGGTGCAAGAAAATCTTCAAGCTTGGAACGATGGGGGTCCAGGCTGTCGAGTCACATGTCGTCACCTTCCTAAAATAATGGCCTACGTCACTTTTTTGAGGAAAATGATGTTTTTGCCTAAGTAATCTAATCCTCTTATGTAACATATTTGACAGACAGCGTTATTTGTGTTTCAATAGTCATATTGTCATAACCTTTCTTTGTGAAATGATTAATAAATATCATATATTCTATATTTGTTCAGTTTATTCAGTTTTTCTCACAATTTGAAAATATGACTGAGGTCGTTATTTTAAGAAGGTGACGATATGCAGTCCGCCAAACGTGTCGCAAATATCCGCCTGCAAAATCCGAGCATAGCTAAATGTTTGTACGGCCCTGTCCCCACCTCAGCTGCAGCTCCAACAAAACCGTCAGCATCAGCTGAAACAACACAACTCCAGGTGACATTCGGCTCCATACCGACATTGAAAGCAGACGTGCTGTGGGTGCTCACAACAATCGCAAAGCACCAGTCGTACAACGCCAATGAGGGAGTTGGAGAGGTGTTTTAAATCAATGTTTCCTGACTCACAAATTACCACTACATTTACATGCGGCAAAGACAAGACCTCGTATATTGCGTGCTTTGGATTGGCCCCATTTATCTGAAATAAACTCATCTTGGACGTGAACAAGGAGGCATTTGTGTTGTGTGTTTGACGAGAGCCTAAACCAAACAGCTGGACCTGCACGTCCAGTACTGGTCCGATGGTCAAGTTCACTCTAGGTACCTGAGCTCCCAGGTCATGGGCCACGGAACGGCACCACTTCAATGTAAGTAGTATGTTAAATACTAGTTCACACCACAACTGGTCGTTGTGTGAAGCTGTGGCCTACACACACACTGCACAATGCTTGTAAAGGTGGCTTTGCTGTGTGGCAGCTGGAGAAGGTGTTCAGGGCCTGGCTCAGGGCCCTGCTCAGGGCCTGGCACATTCTCTTTCACAATGTGCCAGCCAGGAGGGAGGATTTCACCCACCTTCCCCCCTTCCCTTCTGTGGCCCCCGTTGGATTGAGAATCTACCTGTTGCAGAACAGGCTGTGGAGGTGTGGCCATCATTGATCGTGTACCTGGGTGCAGTTCGCACCAAGAAGCTGCCAAACCCAGGAACGGCATCATTCGACACACTTGAAGCAGCTCATCATGACCCCCTCATCATGGCTAAACTCCAATTCTATATGGTTATCACCAGGACCTTCAGTCCTTTCTTTACCAGATACCAAACGGAGAGCCCATGGTGATTCCATTCCTCGCCGAACATTTGGCTGAGTTGAGTTGATGAAGGTAGGTGATAGAGCCTACAGCCTACATTTTATAGACAGTTTTTTTAAACTCTTGATATCCTTGATTGCATTTTTGATATGATTAAGTTAAGTAATTTGATATGAAAAACAACAGTTATTTCCTAAAATTGTGTCCAATGTGTATGTGATTACATTTTAAATGTTTGTGCTCAAGGTAGTATATCATTTTCTTATTCGCAGGATGGAGATGGCACATAGGTCATTCAGTACTTTCCCCATTATCACTCTGTCAGGAACTCTAGCAGGAAAAAAATGAGGGAACTCACAGTCCTTGAATTTAGGAGAGTGTAGAGAGTGTTACCCCAGAGGGATGTCGAAGATCATACATGGTGCAGGAGAAATCACCACAAGTAGGGCTGGCTTAGGGTTAGCTTCAGGGTTAGGGCTAGGATAGGGCTGGCTTAGGGTTAGCTTCAGGGTTAGGGCTAGGATAGGGCTGGCTTAAGGTTAGCTTCAGGGTTAGGGCTAGGATAGGGCTGGCTTAGGGTTAGCTTCAGGGTTAGGGCTAGGATAGGGCTGGCTTAGGGTTATCTTCAGGGTTAGGGCTAGGATAGGGCTGGCTTAGGGTTAGCTTCAGGGTTAGGGCTAGGATAGGGCTGGCTTAGGGTTAGCTTCAGGGTTAGGGCTAGGATAGGGCTGGCTTAGGGTTAGCTTCAGGGTTAGGGCTAGGATAGGGCTGGCTTAGGGTTAGCTTCAGGGTTAGGGCTAGGATAGGGCTGGCTTAAGGTTAGCTTCAGGGTTAGGTCTAGGATAGGGCTGGGCAATATTGCCAAAATCTTCTATCCTGATATAGGTCATTTAATATCTCGATAACGATATATATGATGATATAGCATGTTTTCTGGTAATTCAATAAATAAATAGTCTACATTAAATAACCACACAGTAAAGCATATCTTTGTATACTCCTGTGTGAATTAACTTGTGTGAAAATACTTGACAAATTTTATTAAGAAAAATGCAAAAAGCAGCAAGTATGCCAAGTAGTTTGCACCAAGTCAATTGAGAGGCCCGCCTGAGTTGTAACTGATGACTTGTCTGTCTGTAATACACTCCTGACCCTCTGGCCATAGCTTGTCCTCATACCAGTCTCTGTGCAGTCCCTATACCAGAGCCCAACAACCATTGTTTCTTCATCTAATTATTATTAAAATCTTGATCCCTTGATATCCCTTGATATCTGACAAATGTAAATATAATCAACATGCACCTAAATTATGTATTTGTTTTTCTTGTTTGTTGTTGGTTGCAGGTGAGTTGCAGATGTGTTTCTCCAGAGAGTGATCAGCCAACACTACCCTGAGCTGTGGGCCTTTTGCAGGAAGATTCTTTTCCTGGCACATGGGCAAGTGACAGTTGAGAGGGGCTTCTCGATCAATAAGGAGGTGGAGACCTGTAATATGCAGGAGGATACAGCCATTGCTCCGTGCCTCATTTGTGACTATGTCATAGTCTGTGTATGGGGGGGGGGGG
>OMNO01002137.1:3080-16813 GCA_900303215.1 Trachyrincus scabrus | reverse complement strand
GGGGGGGGGGGGGTAATGGTAATGAGTCACTCTCACAACGCCGTTGGGCCGGGCTGGAAATAGGCTTCGGCTAACGCGGCGATCATGTGTGACACGTTACACGTGGCGGGGCCACCTCCCACACCAACCTCCCACTCATCCCACACACGGTGCACCGGCATGCATGTCACGGTGATGAGCGCCATCCTGGGGTTTCCAGGTGTATCCGTTACCTGCGATGGCTCCTGCCGTGAGCAACTGCAGAGCGCCCAGCTGCCCGTCCTGGTCGGCCAGCTTGGCTTTGGTGTGGGCGTAGACGGGGAAGTAGATGGCGGAGAAGGGGATGTCACGCAGGAAGCACGCCTTCGCTCCCTACCGCACACACGAGGAGGAAGAAGAATGGTGTTCCTGGGTATACTGCATAACCAGAGAGTACACCTGTGGACGCCCACAGTGAACCAAAACAAAGGAAAGGCGGAAGATGCATGCGAAGAGCCTCTGATTACTTCCAAGAGTGGCGGCCATGCGTGGAGAGAGTTTCCTTCCTACAGGTTCATTTGTGACAAGAGTGACGTAGCGCTGAGGAGATCAGGAGATCTTAATAAAGAAGAAGCCTCGGGCCCTTGAGGCGACTACGGATTCTTCTATGGACAATGAGGGGGTGTGGAGGCCCTACTTCGAGGATTAGAGGCACTGGTGGGGGGGTGGTTAACTGGTCCGGTCGAATGAAACCACCACCACCGACCCACAAGATGAGGGGGGGGATTGGTGGTCACCGTAAGAAGAACCTCCTAAACTGGTAATCAGAACCCAGGTCTCTCTCTCTCTCTCCCCTTCTCTCTCGCTCTCTCTCTGTCTCTCCCCCTCTCTCTCTCCCTCGCTGTCTCTCCCCCTCTCTCTCTCCCTCGCTGTCTCTCTCTCTCTCTCCCTCCCCCTCCGTCCTTCCCTCCCACTCAAACGAAGTGCTAACCAAACCCGAGTCTGCTGGCATCGTCTATCAAAAGGAAGTCAGTATTTTGTTCCTTCCTTTAACCAACGTCTGCTAGTCATTAAGATATGGACCGTGAACACATGACTCAAGATGTAGGTGAACCCGCAGCGATCTGGAAGCGAGCGGTAGCAAAGCATAATCCCTCTGCTAATTTGCTGTTGGTTGTTGGCCGCGTGCCTTTCTGCATGTGAAAACACTGTTTTGGAAAATTGCAAACAGTCCGTCGGAAAAGAAAGCGGAAAAAAACATCCTCATTTGCATTGTTATGAAAGATCCACAGATCTGCTTCTCAAAACACATTGATACCAAATAAGAAACAGTATTATGAGTAGGGCTGAATGATATGGTCAAAAAATCATATTGCCATTATTTTGACAGATATTGCGATATGATTCACTATTAGTGGGAATGATCATTTTTGCATCACAATTTTCATTTTCACTGAAAAAACTATCATGATGTGACATTTGTTGGGGTCTGTACCAAACAAACATGTTTTCTTACATCTGGAGAAAACAAATGTGCAGGCCAGGGCATCTCCGCAGCACTACAGTACTTCATTTATAATGGTGTTATACATTTACATTTACACATTTACCCTTAAAATTGCAGCTCCTGTGATTTGGATATTGCACTTGGCATATTGCGATTTTGATAATAGTTCAAAGAATTGTTCAGCCCTACTAGCCCACTACTAGATAAAAAAACACATCAATCCTTCTCAGCCTTCCTAAACCTTGAAGATGGATATGAGCGTACTTAGTGTGATTGTCTCTCTATTGTGTGAACTGTTAAGATGAAAGGTGGGACTACTCACCCCAGCTGTGAGGTAGACGGGTACAAACAGCCAGCCGAGCAACAGCACAATAAACAAGGCCTGTTACAGCCAAAACAACAACAATGACCACATCAGATCAGCCCGTAGAAGCCTCTCCTAGACAAGTGTCTCCTAGACAAATATGTGATATTTAGTTTTTTAGAGAACAATCCCTTAAAAGCTTTATGAACAAATAACGTGAAGGCAACAGTATTCAATGTTATTTGTACAAAGTCAAAAGTCAAAGTTACTTTCATGACCACACGACCAAGGTCGGTGGAATTGGCTTCCAGTACAGCATGATAGACAAGCTCAGTTTGGAGTCAACAATACAACAGGGAAATGGGACAGACGTCAACAACTTTACATTTAATACAGCAACTGACAGACAGACAATATTAGCAGGACTGACAGAACGTGCTTGAGTGCACAAGTGCAGGTGCATTAGTGGGAGGAGTTCAGAGTCCAGGTGGCAGTGGGGAAATAACTGATTTTGAAACGTGATGATTTGGTGGAAAAGGACCTATAGCGCCTCCCAGAGGGCAACAGCTGGCAGAGGGGGAGGTGCAGGGTGAGAGGGGTCAGAGAGGATTTTCTTTGCCCTTGTGGTTGTGCGTTTGAGATATAATGATTCAAGGGATGGAAGGGAGGTGCCAATGATGTTGTGTGGTTTACAAACGTTTTATTGGTGTGTGTGTGTGCACACAACTTACGTTCCATTCAAAGCCTCCCACTGCGATCCCACTGGCAGCCCCTGTGCCTGCCAGGCCAACGAAGTGCCCGCTGCCAATATTACTGGCAAACAGAGATGCACCAACCTAAAACAAACAAGCAATAAAAGACATATAGGAAGGGAGTGGTGACACTACAACGATATAGAGCACAGAAGACTTATCGTCCTGATACGATCATCTAAACTACTGTGATATCTTTGGTGCGGAAAACGCACGTAGGTTCACGTATATGTACTGTGGAAGTACAGCAGTAGTAGGAAGGAAGTACATACATACTCTATGAGATGTTTGGTAGGTGTATGTGGTGCAAAACTCACCGGCCACCAAGTCATAGTCCGACCAGCCAAGAAGTATCCTCCTACTGTTGAGCGGTTGGTCCGGAACATGGACTGGAAAAACAGACCATCAGACCAGTTTTTGATACAGACCTACAGATGTCTTACAGTTCTTGCTATATATATATATATATATATACACACACAGTATATGTGCAGCTTAACCTCTTTACCATGTTGGCCACATAATCTGTTCAGGTGTTTCAACTCTAAGCAAAAGCATACCTAAGGCATATCGCCATATGATTTAGTGTTAACGGTATTATTATGGAAGACACATGGGTGAGTACCACTCTTGGTACTCACCCATATTCCCACGCTGATGACCAGGATAAAGTATCCGATAATGACGGTGATATCTGCGGCGTTGTTTATGGTCGCCGGCCCAGGTGAGGCGGACTCCGCAGAAGGACTCTCCATCGATCTAGTCTGACGCGGTCGACACTCTCAACTAACCCTACTTTACTTGCTTACTTCGAATGAAGCGTAGAAAACAAAGCAAGGGACGTTATCGTTCAAAAAAGAATCTAGGAAATGTCGAATGACTTGACACAAGCATTCTGGTTGAATGTGAACCCGTGGATGCAGACCTTTGTCCCCCTCAGAAACAGACACCAAGCAGACTCAGCAGTAATGGAACTAAATATTAACATCAAACTGCTGGAAAAGTGCTGGCATTATTAACAGGTTAGTTTTTCCAAGACTCCCACATACATAACCTAACAAACTATGTTTGCCCCCCGAAATTGAACCTGCACAAGCTATTTCTGACAACATCTGAGTTGTATGTGTAGTATTTTCAAGATATCAAAAAAGGTCACAGTTTAAGACAATATTTAAGCAAATAGTTTAATCATTCAATAACATTGCTTTCAACAAAATGTCCATTTGCCATTTAGTTCCAAAACAAACATCATCACAACCTAGTAATGAGGCCAAGTAACGTGACCTGACAAACGCACGCACACACGCACACACACACACGCACGCACACACACGCACACACTGCATAATAGGCAAAATTACAGCACAACATGGGAATGAAGTAAAAACATTAAAATGCTAAAACGAACGAAATAAACTACAGGCCAAACGTTGATGATAAATTGACAGTAAATTGACATTCATATTCTGTCACTATTATTACAAGCTGTTTGCAACAGATGCTGATGAAGTGAAGTCAAATCAAGATCATGCTGTTTGTTGTGATGAATTTGTCCACATTGTTTTGGGGTTATTGCTGAATTGTGTTACTATGAATATCTCTCACTGTATCCTTACTTGTTTTATGTTAGCTTTGTTTTACGATTGTCCATTGGTCATTTGCACTATTATGTATTATTTCCTGTCTGAGGGACAATAAATAATTAAGCTTTTTTTCTTCAAAATGCATGAATTAATGCAAAAACGTATTGAACTGTGTTGTTGAAAGTTAAACATGTTAAAAGAGTCGTTCATCAATCATTTCAAAAGCAGATGTAACATTTGCAGGTACATTGTGTGGCCTAAACTGCTGACCTTGAGATGATGGAAATGTTAAATAAATAAACAATACATCACAAAATGACTAAAACAATAAATAAACATTCAAGGCATTTTTACCTTCCCCTACACTACTTTGTAAAGGTGTCATTTTGGCCATTTGCAACCCTTGTGTAAATAGATACCAGCTTACCTGTAGTACTTCCATCAAGGGATAAAAGTGGCCTCAGTGCGCCACCTAATGTTTAAAAGGAAATTACACTTGGTATGGTAAACATCAGAGCGCCTATCTAAAGTGACTTATGGTGTAAGACAGATTGTGTGAGAATTATTTGTACATCCCCATTTCTGTCACACAACGTTTACACATGACCAGGGCAGCCTAGTAGAAGTTTGACATCGCTGTTTTGGGACTTTGGGCATTTTTCTTATTTTCTAACAAATAGTGGCCATAACAAAGAAATTATATTCTCATGAATAAAATACAAATATTAGTATAGCACTTAAAACTTTTTTCTTCTTTTAAAAGATCAGATGGTCTCAAAAGCTTTTTTTCCGTGAATCCAAGTACCAAAAGGATACAGGGATTTATGCATGTATGATTATGAAATCATACATGCATGCATTGGCATTGCCCTTCAACTGTTTCATGTTCTGACATTAGATTACATTCAGGTCCCACGTCACTGTAGTCGCATCTCTGTGAGTCAACTTGTCCGTGAGTAGAAATAAAAACTCTGAATGTCTAACACATTCATTGACTCTGCGCTTTAGGTTAATCATTAAAAAAATCACATGACATAAGCGTTTGTTCTGAGGACTTTGAGGAAAGGGTCGCAGGGATTGCGGATCATATTATGAACTAACGTTGGCCGCCATGAAACCACTGGTCTCTTGGGAGGCTAGTCCCCGCTGGCCTTCTTGCAGTCCTCGTTGGCGACCCTCAGCCTGGACAGGATGGGTTTCTTGGGGAATTTGAGAGTGGTGCAGCCGAACTGGCTCACCCCCCCGGTGTCCCTGGGGAGCTTCTCGCGCCGCTGCACCCAGCTCCGCCAGCCGGGCTTCCAGCAGTACACGCTGTCGTAAAAGCGCGACCCGTTCTCCCCGCCCAGCACGTAGATCCTGCGCTTCCAGCGGGCCACGCCGCCGGCGGCGATGCGCCGCGGGAGGCCCGGGAACACCACGGGACTCGGGGCGCGGTCGCTGCCTCCCCCTCCGGCCACGCCGCGCTCCCCGACTAGCGTGCCCCCTGCCCCGGTTATCTCCCGCTCCACGCCGGACCCCCTCCCCTCTCTGAAGAACAGCACGCGTCCCGTGGCGTCCAGCGTCTCCAGGTTGGTGTAGTTACCGTCCAGGAACTTGCTGGTGTCCCTCATGTAGCCGCCGATGGCGCACACGCCGCCCCGCACCGCGACCCCTCCGGCCAGGCAGGTGGTACCGGAGTCCAGCGCCACGCGCGTCCAGCAGTCTGTCAGGGTGTGGTATATGAGCACCCCGGAGTGCACTACAGCCCGGTTCTGCTCCAGCGTGGTTCCGCCCAACAGGTACAGCCGACTGCGGAGGGCCGCGCAGGCAAACGCCCGCAGCGGGAGGGGCAGCCTGGGGCCGGGGCCCCACCGGAGGGACGCCAGCTCCAGGGTCTCACAAGAGTCCAGCAGGGCGGAGCGGTTGCTCCCACCCAGGGCGTAGAGCGAGTCCCCGCAGCCCAACAGCCCCAGCATGGCCCTGGGCTGGAGCATGGACGGCCGCTCTATCCAGCGGTCCAGCACCGCGTCGTACTCGTGCACGGCGGCCGACACGGTGCCCGTCCTCAGGATGCCACCCGCCACAAACAGCCGGTCCCCGACGGCCGTGCACCCGGGGCAGACCAGCGACCCGAGCGCGGCCAGCTTCTCCCACTTGCCTGTCCGAGGGTCGAAGCAGTCGACCGCGTAGCTCCTCTCCGTCAGGCTGTCGTCCTCCCGCGGCGTCAGGTCCACGCACACAATCTTCTTCTCGAACATGCCCTCCCGGGGCCTCAGCGGGCCCCCCAGCCCCTCGCCCGCCGCCGGCCCCAGCTCCTGGCTCAGCCGCCGGCTCTCCTCCGGGGAGAGCAGGCCCGGCCGCAGGTGGTGGAGCAACGCCGGCATGTAGGCATAGCGGGCCAGGGGCTGGTGCTCGGCCCAGCGGCGCGCCGCGTCATACACCTCCACCTCCGACTCCACGCCCAGGCGGTCCGAGCTGAGCAGGCTGCTCAGGGTGCCGTGGTCCAGCAGCAGGAAGTCCTTCTGCCGGGCCACGCGGGGGAAGTGCTGAGCCACCAGCCTCAGGGAGGCACGCAGAAGCAGCTGGTCGTGGTGCGAGCGGGCCAGGGAGTACATCCCCAGGCAGTTGTCCACAGACAGGTGCTCAAACAAAAACCTGGAGGAGACGAAGAAGACGCGAGATGGTGATAGAGATGGATGAATCTAATGGATGGATGAAACCTTGTTTTAATTTACTGGACGTAAAAAAAGGATTGGTGTCCTAAACACTGGTTGGGTATTTGAAGATTGAAGAAGAGAAATTATAGAAATGGAAGCAAGTGCAAATCAAGGCACAATAACTGGAGTAAGTGGGTTTCTCTGTAAATGGTAGCTGGCTATTTGGTCCACCAGAATTGAAGGAGTGACTGGCGCTGAAGATTACTGCTCAGGTGAATTTGACGCCCGACCTAACCCTATCCCCAACAGCTCGATCCTGGGCAGCATGGGGACCTGCGGTGGGATCCTACCGCTTTGTTTTGCTCAATGAAGTACTCACTCAACTGTATTGAAGTGGTCATGCTATGGTGACAGGTACCTGGAGCACAGCTCCTGCAGGGGCATGACCTGAAGCAGGTTGGCCGCGACGAACAGATCCTCAGCGGTGTCCAGAGAAAGCCCCGCCTCCCCGGTGTAGACAAACTGGATGACGGTCTGCATGACGGACGACGTCACCTCCTCCAGGCGTATCTCGGTGAGGCGAGACTCCACCAGCGGGCTGGTGAACATGGCCCGGAAATAGGGGCTAACAGCTGCCAGCAGCACTCTGGATAGCAACAAGGGGCCACGTGGGAAGGAAACGGTGAGAACAGGCCTACTCTGTGGACACCTACTACAGAGCCCCACTAGACGGCAGACCTACCTGTGACACATGAACTTCTTACCCTCCACTAGGAGAGTGACGTCGCACAACTGCTGGGCGTCCAAGAGCTGCTTCAGTCCTGAGAACAACGGAGTTATAAAGATGAAAAGGAGAAAAGGATGTCAGGTGCAGTCCTCCCGACAATCCCTGACAGGTTTTGAGATTTTATTCTGTTTTATTACGGCCAATGAAACGGTCGAACTGCCCGTCCCGTAAGCCTGTGTTGCTGCGTTACCGTGTGTGATGTAGTCTCCCAGCGGGGTGGTACTGTCGTCGGGGAAGTCCTCCTCCTCCGAGTCGCTGTCTGACAGGGGCTCCCCTCCGCCCCCGTCCCCGTCCTGCCACGGCTGGGGGCGCCAGGTGACCGTGCCCCCGCGCACCGCGTTCATCTGCCATGTACAAATACGGGATATGATTCGCTTGGCCAAACAAATATGACATACAGTGTCAATGTTGTGTCAAGTTTGGAAGAACAGCGATGTGTTTTTACCTGGCAAAACAAGTCAATGACAACAGTTGTAGTAGTTGTGTGCAGCGGTCGGTTATGTGTTGGCTTTTCAGACCATTTAGATATGTTGAGCGCTGTTTCTAGCGGTCATCTATAAATGTTGTATAAATGAGTTCTCTTTCTCTCTCTGGCTCAGGATGGTCTCGTAAACAAAGCAGCAGGCCTGGGAGTCAATGTGACACCAGGGGGCATCACTCGGAAAGATAGCATGAAGATGAATACATAGGCCTGACTCATATACGTTTAATACATAAGCCTGTGTCGTATAAGAATACATGACACAACTCCTAACAATTTGCCCTCTTTTATTCCAACAGAATAATCGAGAACAGGAGTTGTGGCCCCCTCCTCGTTTAGGACAAGGGGGGGTTACTACAAAAAGGAATGAAAACAATATAAACATATTTCAAACTCTAAGCCATAAGCAGTTTAATACAATAAGTACAAAATGTCGCTTGGAAGCAAATCACACAAAAATGCCATTGTCCTAGACTGGGACCCAGACCCGTTTGGTATAAAATATAGTCTGTTCCCTTCTGCAGATAGTCTAGGAAATGAACAATAAATCAACATTAAGTCATATTTCCACAATTTCTCCTCGGTGGTATTGAGTAAGCATTTTGTCTTGTTTTCCTCCAGATATCACTACTTCAGGTACCATTTTATATTTCATTGTGGTCACAGTGAATGGAGGTATTTTAGTCTGTGTCGATACCCAGCTTCTCTTTCTGCCTACTCTACCGACTGTAGACCATAATCTACGCTGAACGGGAAGGTCATGACATACGGAATTGTTTACACACAAGTAGATATTCTCTTTACGATAATTGGTGTTCCCCGTATCGTACAATATGGTGGATCCGTGTAGAGTTTTCCAAAGTCATATTTGTTATTTATCGTGATTCAGCAAAATCTAGAATGATCCTACAGGTCATTAGGGTCATCTTCGTCATCATTGGAATCGTGCAGAGTAGGTTGGTCTCTATGTAAAGCCATTACTACGTGTCTCGGTCAGTTTCATCCGAGTACTGTGGTGCCGTGGGGTTTAGAACATTGATTGAGGTAGATTTGTCGTTGTCTTGGCCCATTTCGTTATATACCACAAATGTACCATTTTGTGTTGCGGCGCCTACCATTTAGTTTAGACATATTTTCAAACAAGTTAGACCTACACAAAACAACATTAAACAGAGAATTATTGGGGCTACAAGTGAAATCGTCCATCCGGTCATTCATCTGGTTAACCATGTAGGCATCCAGCTAGTATGACTTAATACTTTAACTATCGCAGTCATATTCACAATTCCGGACCTTATTGCTCCGCCGTCATCTGTGTCAGCAGGAATGAAAGTACAGCAAGAGTCGCCTACCATTGCACAGACAAATCTAGTACCGTTCTGTTCTGTAATACAATTATCCTGATGGCAAGATACTTCTTCAGCTAGTGGTGTGGTCGTGCGGATGGAAGTGTTTATGAATGAACTGAAGCGATAATTTAGCATTTCTATCCTAAGCAAGTTGTTTTTAAAGTGCTTATGTCTTGTCTGGGGAAACACCACCAGACCCCCGGAGGATTGCTATGTCGGTCCATCTAGTATCACTACGAGAATATCGCTATCAAACCCTGTTTGATATGCTGAGGAAACACACTCAGAAAAATACCATAGTTTTCTTATTAAAAGTCAAGTCTTAACATACGGGCATACTGGAGAGAAGTAAGCACAAATCCTTATTATCAATAAGAAAGTTGTGACTTACCTCAGTCCAGTATCCCACTTCTGACACCAAGTTGTTGTGCGCTGTTTCTAGCTGTCATCTATAAATGTGGTTCTCTTTCTCTGTGGCTCAGGATGGTCTCGTAAGCAAAGCAGCAGGCCTGGGAATCAATGTTACACCAGGCAGCATCACTCGGAAAGATTCAAAGTTTATTCAGATACATAGAGCATATATGCAGCACCAGAAAACTGATAAGAGTGTGAGTTGTAACAGCAACACACACACACACACACACACACACACACAGAGTTCCAGGTGGTCAGATACCAAAGCAGTGTGTTCCCCAATTATTTTAGTAGCCAGACAGATGAAAACTTTAGCCAGATAAAGGATTCTGCGGTTATTAGAGATGTTTTCGCTGCCAATGTAATTTTTGGTGTGTTTAAGAAAGCATGACAATCAAAACAACACAACTGAGCAGGACTATTTCAATCAACACTGAACGTTTAACTGACGGATCTGAACCAACATCTTCCTCATTCTCATCTGTAACTTTTAAAACCAATGCATATTGAATCACTCATTTCATAAAATCATCAATAACTACATCATTAAATCAGGGGGCAGGATATAGTGGTCAGGGTGTTTGATTCCCTGCCAAAAGGTTCTGTGTTTGAGCCCCAATATCCACCGTCTACCTGTTGGCATCTACCTAGAGCAGTGGTTCCCAACATCTACCTAGACCAGTGGTTCCCAACCTTTTTTGGCCCGTGACCGCATTTCTAGCTCTGAAAATGTTTGCAACCTCAACTATGTGCATCTGCACACAAATTGTTTTTACCCAATCAACATCTGCCGGTAATATTAATGTCCCGGTGAACGTAATTACATCGCTCTACAACACACTAACTGATTAGTAGTAGTAGTAGTAGGTAGCCTAGTGGGTAAGGAACGGTGCTTCCAGACGGAGCACCGCAGAGTCATGGGTTCGATCCCCGGGTCTGCCACCATTGTACCCCTGAGCAAGGTACTTAACCCTGAGTTGCTCCAGGGCAATGTCCCTGAAATAGTAAGTACTTGTAAGTCGCTTTGGATAAAAGCGTCCGCTAAATGTAGTTTGCTCGTGGCACTGAATCATTAGGCAGTCAGTTCATATATACAGCATGTCTATGAGACTTTTTTTTTAAATGGTTTGCTAAAATGGATCATCAAATATCTATAGCTTATGTCAGCAATCTCCTGCAACCCCATATACATATCAGGGGACCACAAGTGGGGTCCCGACCCCAAGGTTGGGAACCACCGACCTGGACTCGAGGAAGATGCATAGTCCCTACCTGCTCATTAATGGCATGTATCTAAAAGAAAAACAATCACTGTCACTTTGGATAAAATACTAAGTAGGAAATAGGAAAAATATCCAATAAAAAATAAAATCAAAGAGTGATCCAATAATAAGTTGATTTATAAGTGGGCTACTACACACTAGTTAAATTATTATTATACCAATATTGCTATTATCATTCTTATTACTATAACAACCCCATATAATCATTTGTTCAATACATGTCGACTGGGCATCAGATTTTATTTAGGTAAAAATGGGCGATTTATGGTTGAGCACCGGGAGTCTGCACCCTGTAATCTGGTGGAGTGGACGCTGTGCACTATCCTAACCCATCCTAACTCATACATCCATGATACTAACTCATACATCCATGATACCAACTTATACATCCATGATACTAACTCATACATCCATGGTACTAACTTGTAACGAACCATTGGATCTCCACTATAGACAAGGAATACATGTTCGTAACTCGTGTTTATGCGAACAAAATTGGACATGAACTGTAATAGGAATAGGTTGTAAAGCCTTGTCAAGACAAAAAAAAGTAATTATGCATTGATCTCCTACCAGTATAGTAATACGTTTAGCCCTACTGTCTGTAGAGCGACGGTATGGAAAAGGAAATTACGCGAGACTACGCTAATTCATAGTTAACTTCAAATAAAGACACCGCGCCAGTCACTTTGTCCAATCAATTGCCATGTTATGATAACAGACTAAATCAACTGTCTTGTTATAATAGGAGGCTAAATAGAAGTGTTCACCCCAACTCCAGAAATTCTGTCTAATACGATGTCGGGCAGCCGAAGACGCATATTGAACACCCTGCCAAAGGTTATAAGGAATATACGAATAACAATACAACTCTGAGCGTAAAGATTAATACATAAGCCTGATTCACATAAGATTGAAACATAAGCCTGATCCGTGTAAGAATACATGACACAACTCCTAGATACATACATTTATAACCGCGCCTATGAAGGACACCTGGAAATAACGTGGCGTTAATACCAACAGAGCTACATTAACTTGTCATAATTACCTTGGCTCTTCTTCTCGTTTCCACTGTGAAGCTTTGTGTGCTCAACAATAACCGTTGGGATAATATATGTCAGGGCAGCAGCCTATGTATATATTGACCAGAAGCGTACGGAGGGCTGTGACTGTATCATCGGTGCTGAACCCGAACACTGCGGTGAATATTGGGTGAAAGATCACGGCCTTCTTTTGGTGACAAACTGCGAGGTTTTCAACATCCAGCCCAACACAGACCACTAGAGCTAGCCTAGCTTGCAGAGCAAACCCCACTCACTCACTCACTCACTCAGTCATCCCCAGTGGGGATACATTGGTCAAACCGGCCCTTCCTATTGCGCTGTAACACTAGACAACCATGGCAGGGTAGTAAAACACGCCTGTCTAGCCGCCCTGGGACACTGTCAAAATATAATAGTCTGAGAACATGGTAAGAGAAGGTTAGTGAATTCAGTCGCTCGCTGTTGACTTGCTGCATGGGGAGCCAGAGACTGTGGACCGCACCGCATTACCGCAAAGTAAAGCTTCCGTTTACCTGATTGGTTCGCCTTTGAACTGTGACGTTTTGTTTTGACTTAACGCGTGGGTATACAAAACGAAAAATACAACATCACGAGGCTCTTCCGAGTTTCTTTTTCAAACGCAATATATTGGAAAAACGGTGTAAATGATGTCATTGGTTTTTACATCGATACCTGTTTCGATAACAAAGACAACATTACTGTATTTTGCTGTACAATTTTGCTATCAAACTTGCTGTATCCGATTGGCCGGGCAAGATGTTGACCACGCCCATGACCCCGCCTCATCTGAACGAACACGCTTCCGTATTTAAATCACAAACATGGCGACCTGCGTTGGCATGGTCGCAAGAGTTGGAGGTGTAACATTCAGTGCATTTAAGCCGCTAACTTGTCGATATGTAAGACGAGCATCAAATCAACTGAGCCTGAATCGCTTTGCTCATGGTATCCGCAGTTGTCTCTATGATCATGTGCGCGAAGGATATAGTGACAAACCGGACCTGGATATGCGACTTGTGTGTGAGGAAACTGACAAAGTCATAGCCAATGTGGAGAACAGGAAAGGTGTCTTGCGTGGGGATGATGTCAGAGAAATTGTAAGACATTGCACTGCTTTCTATTGAAACCATTGATCACCATGACTTAATCTCTTGCTGTGGTTGTATGTGTGTAGTATGCACAGTGTACTCATGCATAGCAGGTGTTGTTAACCATCAGAAGACCACCTGACCTGTCTGATTAGGATTAGTGGTGTTGGGCAATGGGCAGACATACAGTATTGCTACTATACTATATACTATACTACTATACTATACTTATCGGATTGTGTATGCGTGCCATGCCAATGCATAGGTGAGTGTGTGGCAGCAGCTGCAGGACGTTAAGAGCAGCATCTCTGAGCTGGAGCAGCAGAAGAAGATTGTCAGTGAAGCTGTACGACTGCTTGCGGTTAGTATGGCTCTCCTAGCACACTGTGTACATTGATAATAGCTCTGAATACTAAATATTCTCTGTTTGCAATGCACACTGTGTGTGTGTGTGTGTGTGTGTGTGTGTGTGTGTGTGTGTGTTTGAGATGCTAATGTATAAGGTTTGGCTTGAAAAATAGTAC
>OMNO01002125.1:2258-14488 GCA_900303215.1 Trachyrincus scabrus | reverse complement strand
CTGGTGAGGAAGGCAAGGCAGCGCCTTTACCACCTCAGGCAGCTGAGGAAATTTAAAGTCTCCCGGAGGATCCTTCAGTCCTTCTACTCTGGAGCTGTAGAGAGCATCCTGACAGGAAGCTTCACTGCCTGGTTTGGCAATAGCTCCGCTGAGGATAGGAAGGCCCTGCAGAGAGTAGTGCATTCGGCTGAACGCACTATTGGAGCTACACTCCCCACCCTGCAGGACTTGTACTCCAGGAGGTGCAGAACCAGAGCCTGCAGGATCATGAAGGATCCTCACCACCCCAACAACGGACTGTTCCAGCTGCTGCGGTCAGGCAAGCGCCTCTGTAGTCACGCTGCCAAAACAGAGACTGAGACTGAGTTTCTTCCCTCAGGCCATCAGGACTGTGAACTCTGACCTCACCAGGGCCCCCACCTAGACCCACACACACACACTTAGGTAATGACTACACATAATTAATATCATATATACATACACACAATTTCTTATATTTATATTTTGTTAGTGCTCTTACTGTAAATATTGTGTGGTTCTTTATAATGTAAATAGTGTAAACTTGTTGCCCTTTGCACATTTCTGTTGAGCATTGCCACTTTCATTTCACTGCACACCCCGTGTATGTATGTGACAAATAAACATCTTGAATCTTGAACTCAGCCCCTTGCAGTTTTTGGTTTCCAGCCCACGCTCTGTGCCATCTCCCCCCAGAAGTTCAGCTACAACATAGGACTGCTGGATCCAAGATTACTAGACCAGTGGTTCCCGGCACACCGGTACCGGTACCCCAACCAGAAATTCAAGGCTCACCAACATACAGTTGTAGGGCATGATTATGTAAAATGTCACACACATTATCAGGATATTATATATAGGCCTACTAGGTTATTCACAATTTTTGCAATATTTCGCACATAACTGTCAAAAAGGTATCACATGGATACAGGTTCATAAGCCAATTGCCTTATTTGTCAAATACGTGTTGAAATGGAGCAAATCAAATATACCAATTATATTAGTAACCTCTGGATTATGTAAAGTACTTGTAGAGAAAAGGTCTTCATATCTTACCTGAATATGGCCTGATCACCTCACTGTTTGAAGGACATTGCTATTCTCTGATGCACCCAACAGGTTACTTATTTTACTCATTGTCGATACTTGCATGTAAATACAAACAGCTCACTCAGAAGAATAGTCTAGTCAATTACTGGGAGGTGAAGCCAGTGCTTAAACTACCATTCCCAAGGCTCCAATTACAGAGCTGGAGCTGCACAAGTGCTCCCCAACGTACTACAACTGTCAAACAAAAACTAAAAGTACAGACCACACCACACAGTCCACACAAGTTTACACACTTTATTGAGCATCATGTCCAATTTACACAGCAGTAACTTAAAATGGGGGGAAAGAATAAAGATAAAGGTTGTTTACCTAAACACATGGTTTTCAAAACATAGCGCTTAATTACATTTCAAATGCATCAAGTGTGTGCAAATACAGTGAACACCGGTCAGAGGAGGTCATGGTAGTAGACGATTCAGAGTCAACTTTAGCTAGGTCTACTGAAATCGAACTGCTACACATCACACACCATCTCTCTCATTATGGGATAACTATGATATACTATTCAAACATCTTCTCGACTCTCGCAAACCTGATTGCATGCACCACACCCAGTAACTCAAATGTGTCCATTTTAGACAAGAGCATCCAAAGCTCTGGTAATTCAGAATAAACATTATGGCTTAATGTTCAGTGACTCCATCAGTAGAGAGATCAACATCTAGAGCTGCATGAAGGTATACATCCTCACTCAAACTATGTTTTCTGCTAAAATAACGTGATTAACCTTATTAACCTAATAAATTGTCACAACCTGATTGCTTTAGATGATACATTTCCAGGGGGTGCAACAGCAGAAGTGAAAATACTCATGAAACTATATAGCTATGTTAAGTAATCTGAACACTGCCTCCAGAACCCACATGTATGATTGACATAATTTACACACCAATTCATAGGCCTATCCTGCCACCACCAAGACAACCCTAATTCTAAACTGGTATCTCAAATCCACCATGTAATAAAAAACATGTTTTCTCCACAACTATAATAATTCAAAATGCACTATCCTTTCTTGTTGAGGTAAGCAAAGATGTCAGTTGAGTGGTACATTCAGAGTAATTACAGCATAGGCTACATTTTACAAACAATTTTTGGTTGTCAATGATTTTGGATAAACACAGAACAGGCAAAGAAATCAAGGAAGCCCATCCCTGTGCACACTAATGAAGCCAGAAAATCTAAATTGCATTTCAAAAGAGATGCTGACATCTTGATAGCAATGCTGGTGCAAATCAAAAGTGTAAAGGAGCTGGACTTACAAGAATAGAAGACATTGTATTTATCTACAGTGGTGAATGGCAAAAAAAAAAAAGTAACCAAATGTAGAGAAAAAAATAATGTTAAATGTTAAATCTTCAGGGGGCGACAACTAAGAGTCAACAATGCAGAACAGCACCTGTATGAAGAGGTCTGGCAAACAAAAGGTAGCTGTGTTTCAACAACAGGGCTCAGAACATGTTTTACAGCCATTTGCTGGAGTAACTGTAATTTGGTAGTGGATACTTAATAACTGGCTTTCATTAGCTTTACACAATGTTCGCTAAATTGCATAAGAAACCTGGTATAAAGTAGAAACTGTTCAGCAGATAAAAAAGCAAGCGAATTTACAGTAGTGACATATCTTACATATTATATATTTCAAATAAATAACATTAAATATACAATTCCAGTTAAGGTATTTCACTGGTAGGATTCTCAAATTGGCTCATTTTGCGTAAATGACGAGGCCTACATCTCAGAAAAATGCTGGAGCCAACCAATTCCTTCGACAGGGAAAAGAAGTGGTGCAAAACGCTTTTGATGAATTTTCCCTTCACAGCATATCTTTAACTGAAAAAAATAAATAAATACATTTTAGGGCCATTATGTAAGTCAGTGTTTCCCAAAGACTGGGTCGCAGATTTTAATTGGGTCACCAAATACTTCTTTGTTCTCATCTGCAGTACATCTTTGGTCCACACGGGGTTGTTGCCGTTTCTACCCATAGGCACTCAGGACTCACATTCAGCCTAAATCTAGCGGGCTCATATACTTAACTGGTCTGGCTGTGCAACCAGCCATCGTTTTTCAAAAATTGTCAAGTTAATAAAAATAAATTAGCCTGTTTTTGATAGTAAATGTGCTGCTCTGATAATTATTATAAGATTAATCAAATATAAAACAGGGGTGCAAACTGGTGAGGACCCAATCAGGTTATATATTTTTTCTTTACTTCTACCAAAGTGGCACACAAAAAGCCTGTCAGTGATATTCAGACCCATTTATCGAAAGCAGTCATTATTAGGATCTCAAAAATGTGTTTTTTGTTAGCCATGTTTTTTTGCTTCACAGCTGTCTCCATAGAGCAGCATTGAGCCTCCTCAAAATCCCTCATTTTGAAAGCAACTGAACTAACTTAATCGTCTGTCAAGTCAAAGGTTACAGTTGTATAGTTTAGAGGTCCATATATCAATAAATCAAACTGCCCAAGCAGAGTAGCAGAACACTACGGTAAACACGCCTACTAGCAAGTGTCGTTAGGCCTGGGCGTCCGAGTCTACAGCTCGAATGTTTTATGAATAGCTCCAGATCTAAAACTAAAAAAGTAATTTAAAAAATACAAAAATACAAAATAAGAATATAAAAAATAGCCCCGGATCTATTCATCTGTCATTTGAACATGCATTAAAGCCCTCGAAAATAATACGATATCATTGATCAAAAACGCAAGTACGTTTTGGGTCCTCTGTGTGTCAAGATCTACTTCACACTACTTGGCACTCGTGCATTTTGTGTGAGCGTGAGAAAGATGAGAGCACACCGGTTACAGGGCTCGTCATTGCACAACACGGCATGAACTGTATCTGAAAATAGTGTGTGTGTGTGTGTTTATAAGAAAATATTTTTTAACATAATTAATCTGGAAAATGACCGTTTTTGAGGTACATATTTAAATGTTTCAATGATTGAGTGCATAAAAAAGGCAAAAAAAATTCCAGGTCCAGGATCCCCCTAACGAGGTCCAGGCTAAGCCCCACATGTCCTCAAATCCTATGAGCGAAATAGACTGCCCCCCCAGGCGGTGAATTTGGCTGAAAGGCGACAAGTTTGCACCCCTGATAAAGGCTGCTACAGACTAATTTATATTTGTTGTACTAATATGAAAAAAATTAGAGCCTGTTAACTAAATGCATTTATTTGATCTAATTTATAAAGGTTATATTTAAAGTTTTGGGAAACACTGATGTAAGTGGTACATGAACAGAGCTTCCGATCCATATTTAGCAGAAGCTTTTAATCAAAGTGATCAGAAATGCTTTGATTTGAATTTATCCAAATCAAAGCATTTAGATGGCATAGACCGTTACTTACCCTGTACCTTAATAAGCAGGAGTCCTTGGAGTCCTAATCAAATGCCATTTCTTGACTTTTTCGTACACAGCGAGCCACTTTCCTTTTGAATTCCCCGTTAGGGTCCTCCCGCCATTCTTTCTGTTGGAGGAATGTACCACCCATTTGATGACATGGTCTTAACAGAGATCCTATACAAGACATTTTAAGTATAATAAGCCACTAGTAATGTCCGAAACCATAATTTCTGCAGAACAGACTTAAGACTTTGCACACCAAGTACGATTTATCGGATCAGATTTTCACGGATCGGTACCTTTACAACAAAGTCCAATGTGAGTTATACGCAGCACAGGACGCACACGCAGGAAGAAAAAGAAAAAAAAAACACCCGGATAACAGCATTTGGTCAAAAGCACTGACATAAAAACAGGCGTTAGAAAATAACACGCATGACATAAGACATAAGTGAACAGCATATATCCGCATTCCTGCTCGTTAAATTGTAGGTAGCCTACTTTATTTTCTGATAGCTGAAAATAATTAGCTTTTGGATTTAGAAAGATGAAAATAAACACATCCATTTCAATCTTTTGGCCTATATAGACTACATATCCTGCATCTCTCATGTCATGCATGATCGCTGATTCTTTTATGAATTTCATTCATTACACAAAATGCACTTTGCCACGGTGGCTTCCATTAGATAGTATTAGATCATATCTGACAATTGTTCAATTTCTACACCCATCGCTCTAAATCTCTAGGAATCGTTTTTACTTTACTTAGGCACAGACTCTCCTACTTGGGTTTATTATGAATACGTTTGCTCATAAATGATAGTGTGTCTGGCCAGGCTATTTGATCATGAAAATAAACCAAAAATTAAACTTAACGGCAGAGCATAGTAAGTGGTTGTCCCATATGGTACTCTAGCCATTGAGATGTTTTTCTCAGGATAGAGTCCCATCTAACTCCAATGGAGATGGTTGTAACTTGTAACTTAGTCATTTTGGCAAGAAACGGCAACGAGTTGCAAAGTACAGAAATCAGCAAATATTTGGGTACTTGTCTTCTACACACAGCGCATCGGGATAGAACAGGATATGCTCCGTTTGCTTACAATCCATACTTTTATCACGCTACACCTGAAAATGTATGTAAAAAATCACAAAAACAGAAGGAGAGGGAAAATAATTTTGTTTCCGTCTATGATTTATACATATTTTTGGGTGTAGCACGATAAAAGTATCGATTGTAAGTAAACAGAGCACATCCTGCCTTATCCCGATGAGGTGTGTGTAGAAGAAAAGTACCTGAAAATTCCCTGATTTTTGCACTTTGCAAGTCGTTGCCGTTTCTCCCCAAAACAGCTCTAAGTTACAAGATACAACCATTTCCAATGGAGTTAGATGGGACTCTATCGCGAGGTAAACACCTTTTTAAAATGTGTTTTTTACATTTTTAAAAATGGGACTTGGTGTGCAAAGACCTTTAGACGGTTAGTTTGTGCTGTTAAGAGCCTCAGAACATAAAGTCCTTCCTGCCATTTCGAGTCAACTACTGAACACAAAGCTAAGAAACAAAGCATGAGAGATGGCCTGACTTAACCACCTGAACACCTCTCATTAGAACATTAAGGTTGATCTAATTCATTATTTGACATATCCAACACACTGAACATGATGCCTCTCTGTAATATCTGGCATGGCCTAAGGTCTTGTATCAGATTTCTGAACCGGGAAGACTGATCTTTTTTGAGAAAAATATAAACCATATCAAAACATTCACAATGAGAACAATGGCTAATTGTAGTCCTAAATATGCATCAGTTGTATCAACGGGGAAAACTATAAAATAAAAGATGTGTACCAAGTTGTACTAAATCAACTCACTGCTGCATCTACATTAGCAGGCGAGTCACTGTTGGGGTCCGCCAGCATGGAGATGACACTAATCATGATAGTTTCGACTGTGTGAATAGGAAGCCAGCGTTCCTCTGGCTTCTCATAGCCAAACTTGTCCTCTCCGGGCTCATGTAGGATAGAGATACAGACATCCCCATTTTTCGCAACTGTAAAAGAAGGGAAAACACGAGTGTTCAAATAGAGTAAAAAAAAGTGGTACCACTTCACCCATAGGGTGCGCTATACTTGACGGTCAAAGTTAAACACTCAGCCCTGCCGCCCCGATCGCCAACAATTTCTTGTGCATTTCTTGGTATTTAGGCCTTATTTGACATGCTGAACATTTTTGCCTCTTGGACCCATAAGGTCTGGATAGATTTTTCAACTTTCACAAAAAAAGAATCTTCTAAATAACCACTGGTCCAGATTACACCAAATTTGGTACAGATGCTCTGTATTTATGGAATCTTAAAAAAAATGTTTTAATCAAAATCATGTAATATTCAACAAATCACAAGTCCACTTGAGAATTACCCAGGGCCAATGGCCATGAAACTAGGTAGGCACATAGAGGCCATCCCCCTTAAGAAATGTGCCACGTTTGGTGTCAATAGCTAAAAAAACTCAATTTGAATGAATGCTAAGCGCTAATGATCAAAATCAGACAAACGGCTCCTACTCTTAAACCATGACCTGGATTTACTCCAAATCGCATGGGGAGACTTATCTCATCGGCCCCGAGTGAATCGCTGGAAAAAGTTGGTCGCTGGGGTCTGCGTGCTGTGAATACTAGGGTTGGTATCATTTGGTTTTTTTTCCGATACCGGTGCTAAAGCGATATTTAAAAAAAAAAAAAGGTCTGCCTAAATAGTGCCTGAACAGATACTTTTTTACAGTAAATTTAAAGCAATGCGCTGTGGTGGCTCTGTGGTGACGCTCCACCGCTTTCCTCTCGTCAGTGAAGGCGCGCATGGCAGTTTCGGAGCACCGGAGGGCGGATATATAAATCGGCAGCTCGGGCACAGAAATGATGCACCGAAATCTGCGATAATGGTACCAGGTAGTGATAACCGTAGTGAATATCTTTTGAGGCTGCGAGCAGCTTTCATTTTATATATTTTATTCTCTTGTATGTTCTTTTGTCCTCTCGCATCTGTTTTGGCAACAGCTGTTGCTACCACTGGTGGGATTATACATATAGAAAAGAAAACATAAATTGTATTTTTCTGATTGATGACAGTTGACTATTTTTTTAATAAAAATATATTTGAAAAAAAGAAAATGTTTTACTGGGCTATAGGTAGTTTCTTGTCAGTGGAAGGTGATTTTTTCTTTTTGTTACATGGTCCCGAAAGGACATTTCTGGTCAGTAAATAGCCTGGCTCGTTAATTTAAGAACTTAAGCACCTTAGTCATTACACTGTTGAGCAGGGTACTTGTTTGCTACTCTAACACCACAATGTGTCAAGATGTATGTAATATATATGCCAAAATACATTGATTTATTTTACAGACGACATTGGAAATTATGTGATTTTGCCCTTGCCATGTTACTGTTTTTTGTAATTGAGTAGTTGAGTGTGGAAGTTTATTAGTATAAGTGTACTGCATGCATGTGTACTGTCGAAGCTATCACAAATTAATATTGGGCTCTATAAATACGTCGATAAATACAAACATAGCAAGTTGAGCTTAAATAAAAAAGTTATTACATTTTACTTGTCATTCTCTTGTCTTGCGTGGCCTGCGGAATAGCTAAGACATACCTGAAAGGGTATGTCCGACTAGTAGTTCTGGTGCTGACTAGCTCGACTAATCGTGAACATCGCTAATTACCATTTGGGTGCCATATTTCAGTAATGAACTTCATCTTGGGAGGCCGCAGGGGGTAGTCAAAAGGAAACGTCAGGTATGCTTTGAAGAACCCACCCTCACTGTGGCAAAACAAAGCAAATCAAGTTTAGTTCAAAAAAATAAATAATGAGCCAGCAACTTTAATATGTGAATATGTGCTCGTTTCCACAAATGTATCGAATTCACCTAACAAATTGCAGACTTACAACAGGGTATCTTGAGGGCCTATTATGACAACTTCCCATTTGTATATGTCTTCATCATCTATAAGACCCGCTGAGAATCCTTCCACTGGGTTCTTGTTAAGCTCTGGGGGGATAAAAGGAACAAAATGTATGATAAATACAACCACAAAATAATGGCAGGGTTCGACAGTGCGACCATTTCGCTCGCATATGCGGGGAAAAATTCCCTTGTGCTAACATGAATTTACATTTAGGAGCACATGTGCGGGTGGAATTTTTATTTTTGAATTCAAATAAAACAGATCACATTACAGCTTTCACACAGCATAATAGGTTTGCCGACTGACCAAGGAATATCACACTTCACACATTCCAATAGAAGTTGGGAGGTGTAGTTCATAAATGTTTCGCCCCATTTACCGCATTTGCAACCAAAGATTTGTGACAAAACTGCTTGCAACTGCTTGCAAAAGGATCACAAGATACCGTTCTGAACTGGACCGTTCACATCACTGCAACAAGCAACGAGGTGAAGCCGTAGTAGCTATTGCAGCGGTAATGACTGGGTGCTTACGGTAATGTTATGCCAGGAAGTTTACACATCACAGGGTGTGATGTAACGCTTATAACATACTTATACACCTGAACATTAGCGGCAGTTGCCAATGCATTTCTCCTGTTCCCCTCTGTGTTACCCCAGAACTGGAGCGCACTTCCAACCGGAGTGGCTTATGGCTCCAACCCACAAGGCGACAAACCCGCCGATTCTAGGGCCGACAGACTCGGCCAACGCAGTCAGGGAGAGAGGGGGAGCACGATCGGGGCTGAAGTCTGCTCTGATTGTCGTGTAATGTGGGGGGGTCTCAAGACACGCAATTTCACCGCCCCCCGTAGAGTCGGGAGGGCAAAGATTGTTTCAAACCGGTTTGATATTCTCTGTCCCGACTCGCGTAGTGTGGGGGGCACTGAGACTGAGATCAGCGATTAAACTGGCAACAGCCAATGAGATTTTAAATCAAGAACGGCCAATGGGATGTGAGGTCAAAAGGAAGAAAAGGGGAACGAACTGGGAGTCCGTTCACTGTTTACAACAACTGCTACAGTTTCTACAATTTCTACAAACGATGCGAATCAAGATACCTTCTTCAAGGTATCTTGAAGAAATAATTTGTGTTCAGAGGAATGCTGGCAGTATGACAGGCTGTGATAAGCGTATGGACCAGTCCATACAGACCGCATCTCTGAGAAACAATTATTTTGTTGCCCCCCCCCGCCCCCCAAAGAGGGGGCGCAATTCGAATTCAATTCCTCTCCGAATGTGTTTAATAGCAATTTATCAAACAACTAGAAGAAGAAGAAGAAGTCACATATATGCCACCGTCAGCGCATCAGTCAGCGATTGCCTATGTATTTGTGGTTGGGTAAAGATTGTGATTAGCACTACAGCTAGCTAGCTAATTCTGTCATTACTATTCATATTATATTCATCCATATACCGTATATACCCCAGAATGTTAAAAGGTTGTTAATATGATGTGTTGATAGCATAGTCACTGCATTCTTCATTCAATATTCAACAGATGAAAACACCATTGAGGAACCGGCTAAAGGATGACCACATTGACGTGTGCTGCAGGTTGGCAGACCAACAGCTGATGACGTTGACTACCATGGCCTTGTCAGATCCGTGTATCTAGTCAATAAAAAGAGGGTAAAATGCTCTGAGGCAGGGTGTAACCTCTGCAATTTACTGGAAGATCACACATCTCAATAGCAGCGTATGCAGTTTGAGCGTCGTTTTTTTAAGTTTGTGAATTATAAGTATCTGAAGTGGGGAACTAAAGACGCGATCACGGTACGAGTCCCGTGTGTACCTGCCCAGGAGACGGGGCGTCCGAGCAAAACCGTCGGGCAGCAGCGCTCCTCTCTATATAGAGCTATCGTTTGGTCAATATTCCTACACAATCGGCCCTAAACAGTAGCCTAACTAAAACGCAATTCAACTAGTCTTGAATTCATTTAAACCAATCCCAATTGTCTCGGGCGGCGTTAGGCCCAGGATGCAGCGACGGTGCCTTGCAAAATAGTGTCGGGGGGGAACTTGTTCTGGTGGAACGTTTCGAAGCATGCAAGAGCGTCCCCGTTAGATAGCAAATGTTTCTAAACATATTATTTGTATATCTTTACAAAAATTCACCGAAAGAACCAAGCAGGGCTGCCTTATTGCACGATCCAAATCTTCGTAAAAGCTTGCCATTTTCAGCGTGTCGGTTGCTAGCTCGGAGGCTGTTATTGTTTTACGTAGCGACGGGGACTTCCAACATGGTAACACGCTTATCCCCACAGCCTAAACCCGGTCAGCCAGACTACAATCCAACTGGATACGTCACGTTTCAAAATTCTAATATAACATTAAATAATCTACGACAGTAAAAAGCAAGTAAAAAAAAAAAAAACCCGGTGTGGGTGCAACTGTACATGGACTGTATAACATACAGATTAAAACTGGCTTTCGATGTGTAAATTAGTGTAAACTATGACGAACAAACAAATCGCAGCATAACTGTTCTTTATTGTCAGAGTGAAATAAACTAGTATTAATCCATCTTTTTTGACTCCGCGCTTATTTAATTTAGTTGTGTCCATACTTTTGTGGACTGTGCCCCTAAAAGTGTCAATTTAGGAGCACAGTGCCTCAGCGTAGAGCCCTAACTGGTGGGTGAGCAGACTCATTTGGGTACTCCGCATTTCAACCTGCTATTCAAAATTGGCTTTCAGAAGCATCCCCATTCATCATTGAAACGGTTTAGCTTTTAGCTGACCATGTAATCGTATATGAATAGAACCCACACGGAAAACCAAATGCATGACATGTAGGGCCGTGTGGGACTAGATGTGCACCACTACTGCAGAATGTAAATGTGCATGATGCATTCTTGTGGGGCACAAGTAGCGAAGAACAACCCCTCAATCAATATGATGCTATAATGCTATAATGTACAAGCTGTAAGTAAGTTGAATCCACTTGTAGGGTTAACAATGGAGATACATCACTCAAGGCTTGAACAATGAAACATCCAGACAAACTGGAATAGTGTAGATCAATACGGTAATAGCCTCTTATTTGTGCCCAGTTGATTGGCACACAATTAAACTGGCTAAACATTTAAGGCAATAAAACTTGGCATATGACAGCTAACACCAGCCAACTCATTGTTGACAGATGGGATCCTGTACTGGCCATTCCTTTGTTCCTTTGCTACCACTACTAGCTAACTCATTTTGGTGCGTTGGTGCAGTTGACGTTGTACGCTTCGTATCTTAAATTCGGGTTATATTACAACCAAATACAGTTGCATGTGTCTACCAGAATTGTCGGAGCATACTTTGAATTGTGGCGATACAAGCCACGAAGATAGTTAGCGTCCCACAATGACGTTATGTAGCTGTGCGTAGCTCAAAGCTAACCACTGCTACTAGAACACGACGCGTGCTGTTCATCGTGTGTTTTCATTACCTGCCAACTGCTTTCGAAGAAGTAATGCCGATTGTTCAGTCATGTTATGTGGACTTAAATTAAATATATCCGTTGTGTCGCCAAATACTATCAGAAAAGTAGGCTGGGATGGAATTATCGTTTTTGCTGACTGATTAGCCAGGCTGTCTTCTTCTTTTTCGCAGTTTGTGTCCATGACGTTGCATTACAGCCCTCTACAGGATTTACTCAGCTACTTCTATCCTCTAAGTCTAAACTAAATCCTCTGTGCTAACCTATAACCCCGTATTATATAAAGGTTTGAACAAATACCCCCCCCCCCCCCCC
>OMNO01002118.1:2822-19323 GCA_900303215.1 Trachyrincus scabrus | reverse complement strand
CTAATTGGTTTTGTTTAATATTGTTTAAATGTCTTTCTTTTCAGAAATGTATCCCTCAAGAAGAATGCAAGAGGTTAGTCTTAGTTGGACTATCAACCATCATTCTGTCATCATGTTTGTTTTTGTTTACAAATATTGCCTTTATTCACATTAGAGAAAAACAGACTATTTTCTTAGAACACCAAATATCGATTTAAAACAGAACACTGCTTCACTTCTACAACATCAACCAGTGCCCAGGACTCAGCCCCGGGAAGCCAGCTTCCCTCGCACTAGTGAGTCTCTACTTCTTCCATAACCTCGCCCCACCCCCCTCAAATGATGTATACAATACTTTCACCTCGAGTTGTCCATCTGTCTCCGTCTCTCTCTTCCAGCATCTCTGCGTAAGTCAACATCCATCCAGAACCTGACCCAGACGGACACGCCATGGGAGAGCGTCACCCTGAACCGCTGTCTGTTTGTGGCCATCGCGATACTGCTGATCAGCTCTGGGTTGCAGAAGCTGCATGGCAAGTAAACAATAAATATAACAATAGCATCACAACGTGTAAATGTTATAGCTGGATCCGAGAGCCGTCACTGGACAGTGCTGTGATGAATTTCTTTATTTTTTTACAGAAACCTTGCATGGGCATCGTATGACACACAAGGAGGAGTTTGGACTTACGAGACGCTCGGGTGCTTTGAAACACAGAGTGAAACCATCAGAGGTAGGAAAACAAAATGAAAAAGATCTGATGTACACCATGATTTATCTTCAAAGGGAATGTCAGTATCTATCGGGAGGAGGATATGGGATTTTCTTATATACATCTTTAAAACAATAGCTGATAAAGCAGCCAATCTCTTCAGCAACAACGGATTTAGAACAAATTGATTCTCTGCAGCACTTATAATTGCTGCAGAGAATAAATGCATTGAAACAGTTTCTTGCGTTGAAGTTTTTTCACTCTTGACCCCCTCCCACCCAGGCTCAGGCGTCTCTATGGGAAGTCGTTTTTCGGTGGGTGCCAGACTTGACAGACGATGGCGATGAACATGAGGAGGAAGGCGGCAAAACCAATAGAGGGAGGTCAAAGAGTAGAGCGGCAGACAGAATTTCACGAGGTCCCAGGAACAGACCACTGCTAGAAAAACTGATGAAACCGAGAGAAAACAAACTAAAGGACAGGAGAAGGAAGACGAAAGATGACTCAGAACAAGTCGATGCCAAGAAGAAGCTAAAAGGAGAAGAATAGCCGCCTCGAGGAGCCAGAGGAGGACAATGTGAACGAGGAAGAGAAGGAAGAGGAAACTTCTAAAGAGCAAAAGCCTGAAAACGAAAGAAGTTTAACATGAACTTAATTCTTGGCCTTGTTATTGGCCATCAACAGTATTTTCGCTGGCATCTTGGGCTCCACACAAAACCATTATCACTTGTGCAAAAACATGCCAGTCTTCAAAACCTATTTAAAGTCTGCCACAAACAAAGCTGTCAGATGCAAAGATTATGATTGGATTAAAAACTTGGAATTCTCAGAAATATAAATAAAACAATGTTTTGTGAGTACTCAGTTTGTGATTTATATATTCTGATTCTAGTAATCAAATATTGTAGTATGACATACATTACATGTTATGTAGTATAACACACATTTACTTAACTACAGGAAAGAGCCTGGTTGTGAGTATCCTATTTCACATGCGTTACTGCATAGACGGTCAAATATTTAATCAAACTCCACGGATATGTTCCGGTCAATTACAAATAGTCTGAATTAAAATGCAAATTGTAAGGAGAAAGATTGAAGGAAACTGTTCTGAGAAATATACCTTAATATTGAACAAAAGACAGTGGGGAATTAGTTGTCGAAGTTTAGTTGTCTACCAATGATGTAATACAACACCTATACTTTTTTAAAATATTTAATTACAAAAACAAAATATGAAAGAGAGTTGTTAAATCGACTGTGGTGGCCGTTAAATGTGGAGGCCAGCGCCTCCGCATTTCATACAAAACCTATTTATACTGTTGCCATCACATTGCCTTCAGAAAGTGTCCGATGACAGATCTTGCATGTAATCTACACGAGGAAAAAAAATCATAAGCACTCAAATTTCTCCAATTAAGTAACAAACTTAAGAACCAAGACGACAGGGAATTGCGGTGGCAAAGAACGGGGGAGGATGACAATCGTTAACACGGCAACAGTTCCGTCAGTTAAGACATGGAGAGACCGTCCGGGGGCGGAGGCCTCATTGGCATGGGAGGCATGGGCATCTGAGGGGGCATCTGTGGGGGCATTTGGGGACCGCCTGGAGCACCAGGAGGGAGAGGAGGATGAGGCATCCCCCCTGGCGGGGGAGGAGGCATGGGCTCGTTTGGCGGACGAGGACCCATCCCACTCATCAGCGGAGGTGGGCGTTTTATGTTCGCCGGAGGCACCGGTCCACTGGACTGTGAGATGGATTTCTCCATTTTGAAATGGAATTGCAAGAAGAACTGGATGGAGAAAAAAGATGTGTATACAGTGGAGAAAGAGAGTCAGGTTTGTGCGTGCACATGTTCCTTAAATTAAAATTATCCTTTAAAATGCGGTTTTTAAAAATCGATAGATTTTCTTTTTCATTGAAAAGGCAGATAATACAGTTTTAGTTATTGAAATTGGCACCTGTTTGGTTTCTTTGTTCCAATGGGTCCAGAAGCGGTTCTCTGCTTTATCAATTTCTCTGCTGGGAACCTAATTACAGGAAGATTTGGTTAGAATAAAATTACAACACCGAAAGTAAACATTAAAAGACAGAAACGTTAGCTCACTACCACGATTATATTACTCATGGATTCAAATCCATTTTGCACTGAAATCCAATCAACAAATTGCTCTACAGCTTAGCGGGAGCGGTCTAAAATCTAAATTGGCTCATACAGAGGCAGGCGCAGTCAACTCAAAACAGATATTCTCACAGCACATTTCACTCATTAATAACTGACGGATGACTATGCCGCTTCTAACAAATTACACTCAAACAATAGCTCTTAAATCTTACCTACAGCAACTTTAAACCTATAAAATGTTCCCACTCATGTAAAGTCACACATCAATGTTTTGCTGCTTTTGTTGCCTGGGTCCAGACCTTTGAATCCACCCACTTCACAGAGTTGACTGATGGTCTGGCACCGTGACATGAAACAGCGATTTCTCGGTTGAAAAAGTGATTATCCAATGAGTGCCGTGGGGGACTAACAATTAGCCAAACAGCGCCACGGGTGGGACTAACGCCGTTGTCAAGCTGTCTTCTCAACTTCGCAGTTTGTCTTTACTTCGCTCCACTCTTAAAACCCCGGCAAAACCAGTATGTTGGCATGGCTACGCATCGTTGGTCTCTAGTGATCGGTTAGGGGAAAATCGATTACTCCTCCCCGACGGAGTAGAGTGGAGGCGATGTCAGACTGAAGATGCAAATGGAGAGTAAACGAGTTGACAATTCTGTCTGATATCAGGCTACCGCTTTTGCACTCTCCAATCAAATTCTGAACAATCAAATGAGATTACGCCTACGTTTCAAAGCACTACAATTGACGGAGGTAATACACGCTCCCGAATGCCACGTTACACTGCGTTTACCTTGAAGGCGATGGTCTCATAAGGCTCAGCAGCCAGTAGGAGGTACTGCCAGCGTCGATCTGGGGGCTCGATCCTCTGCTCATAAGCAGACATGAAGCGGTGCCGCGGGCCGATTCCCTCCGCTACCTCCGGGTAGTCGATCTGCCGTGGGGAGGAGGCGGGGAAACACTGTTACGCTTCTGTGTTAAATAGGGCTGTACCCGACTCAGAAGTTTCCGAGTCGACTCAGATTCACTCAGTTCAAATCGACTATTCAACGACTCGTGGCAGAAAAAAAAGAAAGAGTTAGTTAACATACACAGCTCCTCCAGATCGTTTTACAATAATGGTCGAGGCACTTGCCTGTCGAGTTCTTGAAATACGATGAAATACATGGAATACATCTCCCCGTGAAGCATTAGTTCTGTTGTAATGATTATTTTCTCTTTCCCATGATTAATATGGAATGGAATTCCTGTATCTTAAGCCTCTATCACATTTTATGCGGTTATTATAATGCACATAAAAAAACGATTGGTCGACTCTGGGCTCGCTGAATGACGATTCGACTAGTTGACTTTTAGGGTACAGCCCTAGTGTTAAACAATCCAATACACAATGACTCTAATTATTCAAATGCTTGAGTCCAAAATGCAAGGAAAATTCATGATAAATAAAACCAACCTGGAATAGCAGGGACTGCTGACCACTCTCTGGATCCCTCTGTTTGGTCACTAGTGATGAATAAAAACGTATTGGTCATATATATTACAAATATTACATTTTCAATAAAATGGCTCAGCTTTCAGCCTACCTTTGTATCCAGGTCGTCCAATCTTTACAAACTTCTTAACCTCGACTTTCACTTTCTCCGGAGCTGGCTGAGCGGGAGCTTCTTTTGCCTCTTTAGCTGCTCTTCTTGCCCTGTAAACACGACATAATGGTTGTAAACACGACAGAATAGTTGTAGACATACAGTTTGAACTTCGGGAAATAATTGTGACAGGCGATTGGGCTGGTGTAAAAGAAGAGATGTGAACTTACAAGTTGGTCTGATGCTTCTTTCCTTGGGTGTGAGCTAAATAGCTGCCCTGTAAAACGATTGAACGGAAGGTTAGAGGTCTTTTGTTGTATAGGTCTAAAACAAAAGGCTTTGGTTAAGACAACGAGTTTCAGCGTGCATCCTTACCTCATTATTGTGAAGAGTTAGACAAAGTTTGCACTCGTATGAGCCCAAGTGATTTTTCATAAAATATGGGTCTTTGTTTATGTCGATGGTCTCCAGAGCCAACTGCCGCAGCCGTTCTCGCCGATCACGGTTGCTTTCAGAGGTGGAGGCGACCCCACCACTCCCCGTCTTACCGCCAGCTCTGTGTTGGAAATCCATCTTTGCAGGGTACCCAAATACACAGTACAGTCGGCACAGTAAACACTGTATAGACCCCTGCCAAGTCCCTGTTGGGTTGAAAAAGTTGTTTACTTTTCACAGTTCAATCACCAAAATCCCCTGTGGAATGATCTGTTCGGATAGTTTCCTCTCTGATTATATGTTTCATTGCATATACCATATAACTCAACATTGGAACAGAGCATAATTTGAGTAACAGAACTCCTGCATGCGCAGTGACGTATAGTGGTTGAAGGAATACTTGCTAGCTTAACACAGTAACAGGCTACCTTGAAGTGATGGTAAGCTAATGGAGGTTAGCATTGTATTCTAAGTGTTTGGTAACTCGTAAGAGGAAAACGCGTATTCCAAAACGCAGCTGTGCACTTAAAGCCAGAAATGTAACTTAAATATAAGGGTCTTTAAAAAAATAAAGTACATTAAGCATTTGTTTTGTCTTTCTTAAATACACTTACCAGCTCGACGTTGTGATCACGCCGCCGAAGATTGAATGAGTACACACTGCGCATGCGTAGGATATTGTATATCTTTATTGACAAATAAGTACGACAATCACAATCGGTTAATAAACTCCCATAACATCGACTCTTTCCTCAATATTAAATATATTAAATGCTAATTTTTCTATAAATTTTAGTTATATGCTCAAATAAAGTAATATATCGATGTACATTAATTACCACCTTATTTGTCCCCTAATACATGCCGTACTACCCCGATCTCCTATTTCCTAGTAGTGAGGAGTGTCTGCTAAAGGCGAAAGTGACCAGTTGTTGATGGAGCCGTTGTTGGATTTCGTCGTTGTGTTTTCGCAAAATGACCAGCCACGATCGAACACATTTCCAAACTATAAGCTAGATAAGTAGAGCGTTGTGTTCGGCGATTGCGTTGCCCGAGTTGAACTTAAGACAACTAATAATCGCGGCCACTCAGCTTACCTGTCACCGACCTGGGAGTCGTAATGCGTTTTAACGAGAAGGAACTCGTGTCACTGAGCCGCCAACCTTCAGAAAGGGCAGCCGAGCTGGGAATGAAAGGACCTAAAAAGGGAGATGGTAATGCTTCTCATGTCGATACTTAATACATAACACTCTCGGACCCTTGTTATTGTACTTCCGTCTTGTCTTTACTTCCTTCTTGTCTTTACAACTTATTTCAAGGGTATTTGTCATTATACGTAGGCTATAGCATTGCGTTATCACTGTCAACTGTTTTTTAGTGTTTGGGGATGTATCATTCTAAATCATATTACGATGACAGATGTGTCATAGCCGGGTAAACACATGTGTAATTACAGGACGTGTGCGTTTAGGCTTGGTGATGGAATATTATGGGATAGCCTCATCATTAATGTAATGATCTGTCTGTGTTCAACTTTCCCTGATATCAGTTTTGTGACTAGGGTCTATCGTTCTCTCCCCCATCTTACAGTTGTAAAGAAGAGATTGGTGAAACTAGTGGTCAACTTTCTCTTCTATTTCCGGACTGATGAAGAGGAGGTGAGACCTCGACAGCAAGCAATACTTTCTTACATTACCCTTAGACATTGTAAATGGCATTTATATAGGCTTCCCATGTATAGCTTGCATGTAGACTTACTTCACTATAATACAATTACTGTAATGAACACACCCCTCAATGTAATTGTAACCTGTATCATGTATTTCTCAGCCCATTGGTGCTTTGCTGCTTGAACAGTGCCGGGTAGAGAGAGAGTCTGGCCATGTCTTCTCTATTGGTAAGTCGCCTTTACAGTATATTCTTTATTCATAATAATACTAACTACTATTTAATACTGCATTGCACATCTATTCATAGAAACTGTGTTTATTTGACTCTCAGACACTTTAAACACTCGCATACTCATTTGAAATGTTGTGTTTTTGCATTAATATATCAAACATGCAGCAAAAAATTCTTGAAATAAGCACAATAAGACTTTACTCCATATCACGCTACAATTTGATCACAAATATGTGAGTTGGATGTTGTTCTATGTATTAATGTTAATGTTTATGTTCTGTTGCAGCATTTCTAGACGAAACAGAGAAAAGGTACATGTTCGAGTGTGACTCTGAAGAACAATGTGGGGAGTGGATCGACTCCATCATTAAAGCCAGGTAACGCGTCTCTCCATACATGTATACTATCACATGAACAGTGCATGTAACTTTATCTAGGCCCCAGGGAGGCATGAAGGCATGATGCTAATGACCTCATTATTTGTTGACCTGTGGTTTGACTTTGAATTTAAAATGCAAATAATTGAACACACATTCTCTAACATCTCTCCTTCATCTCCTTTCTTTACATACAGTTATGAGTTCATGCGGAAGAACCTTATATTCTATCGTACTGAAATCCACAGACTGACTGGCAAGGTGAGATACTTCATAGGGGATATTATACCACGTTATACCACATTAGAGTGGCTTCAGTGGGAATCAAACCTTCAACTCAATCAGTGTTGGTACCATGCTTACCCTGTCACAGGACATAAGTAACGGCAACATTCATTCACAAAGTCTAACACTTTTACAATCGCTAACTGTGCCCTTTCTGTGTCTTTATGTGCTCTCTAACCCTATGCGTTTGACCCACTCAGGACCCCTTGGAACAGTACGGCATTTCAGATGAAACCCGTTTCCAGGTCAGCAGTGGACTCCAGCTTAAGCCTAAAGATACCTCGTCCATGTAGCCAACCGTCCTCCATGTCCAGGTCCCTGTCTGTCCAGGTCCCTGTCTGTCCAGGCCCCTGTCTGTCCTTCTGCTGTCACTATTCTTCTGCTGTCTTTCAGATGTAGCTAGTTGATGTTTTGTCCTCTCATTCCAATGGTCGTTCATGTTTTCAAATAATTGCATTTTCCTATACTGTAGATTTTTTTTATTTATTTCACCAGTGTCCTATTTGTTTCTAAATGTTTATCTTTCCTAAACCAGAGATACTAGTACAAAATGAGGGCTGAAATATGTTTTCATTCAATACTTGTAGTGGGAGAAAAAGAAAAGACCAAACATTTGTCTGATTTTAGAGATGATACATACCTCCTACATTGCCTTTCTTAGCTGTTATATTTGCCTGCACTGTAAATACTTTTGTTACTACTAGGATTGTCTCTTGCTGTATTCTAAGATAATGTGATTATGCAAATGTATGGTACCTATGTACTTATCTATCCTCAACTTATGTTGAGGTTGTAAGTCTTGACTTGCATGGTAACCCTGTGGTGTAATTGTAGCATTGGCCAATTCAGGAATTTAGAGACTCTGAATATGTTTTTCTTATTGGAAAATCGTTGGCAATGCACTTTTACCTTCACCTGTTTTGGATAATACTGTTTTTTTAAACTGTAGACATGAGCCACACATTTCTTAACCATCAACATCGCATTTGAGAATAACACTGTTAAATCTTTTGACATACCTTTACTAAATTACTTAAATTGCTCTGTAAAATGTTGTACTTGCTATTATTACCATTGCTGGAGAATATGAGAAATTGCTCTCTAGCTGTTTTTTTAATCAATCTAGAGCTAATATATGATCTAGGGATTTACTATTGAATGTTTATCTTTTCAAATGCTTTGCACATGGGGTATGTTTAATCTGTACTTTATTTTATTGTCATTTAGTACATTCACTTTTCCAATGAATCTATAGAATCTATTTTTTTCCTAATAAATCTATCCATGACATCTGTTGTGTTCCATTAAGAATCAAAGTATTATTATTGTCAATGATGCTGTGACCAATTTAAATTATACTTTCATGGTGACAGAATGCATTGTGACAGCTTGAATGTCGTACTGCTAATAATATCTGCCCCACTTATCCCATTCACACTACCAGCTGTTTGGGGTAATCTGTGATACCATACTATGTAATACTACATAACCCCTCAAAGTGTTCTTTTTAGGCAGTAAAGACTGAAAGATATATATATATATCTTCAGACCCACTCTGTGTTCTGTATTGTTACACTTTCTTTGTCTTTAGCAGTACATTTTAACTATATCTCAGCCTGAAACAGCCACTGGGAGGTGTGACTATTATAATCGCAATATATCATTAATTATGCCAATGTGACTGTTCTCTATCTTTCTTGCGTTGGTTGCAAGTGCATGAAGAATGACAGGACCTGTCCAAAGACCATGATCCGAAATACACGTTTCCTTAGCAACCCACAATGTGTGATTCAAAAATCGTGACGTCACGTATTTCCCATCGGTCTTAGCGAGCTGCTGATGTTCCGAAAAAACATTTGTATTTTGTTTACTCCGTTTTGAAAACTAAACGTTTGAAATCAACAGCATTTTATATAAAAATAAACACGAGCATCTTCATTGATTGTCAAGTAGTTCATCGACGGCGAGATCAACGGTGGACGGTACGTATTCCCGTGCAAAATGTGGACGAACATTGTTCTCAAGGCATTTTGCTAGGTCGTTAGCATTAGCTCACCGTTAGCTACAGTAGTTTATGTGTGTTTATTTAGCTGTGCGAGCCTTTGCAGGAATCGTGGCTTTTGCGTTTTTCTTAATTCTCCCTATATTGTTGTGTCCATTTGACACCGGATGATTACTCTTTTAGATCTATTGGCTTTATCGTTTTGCTAACAATGATATTTTTTTACGACAACCACATAATGGTGTAGCAGTACGTAGAGTTAATCGCAAGGTCCCAGAGCATCCGTGGCCAGTCCAACCCTTATTATACCTTCATAACGCACCGCTGGGTTGAGTCCGATTCATTTATTTACTGGATAAACGCATAATATAAGATCAGCAGGTAACGCCTTTGAATTGTTAAAATATAGGCTGTGCTGTTTTCACTTCGCTTTTTTTTTCTCCACAATTCGCGTTATATTTATGACTGCGGCTTCTTTCTTTGTACGTCTTCATGTTCACATGTCTCGAGTTAAACCGCTTACAAGTGGGTCTAGTTTATATCCTTTCGTGGATTTTATTAAAAACGTGTGTACTTTTTTTTTTCTTTAGTCATGGACCAGGACTATGAAAGTAGACTGCTCAGACAAATCAACATCCAGGAAAATGCGAGCCCCGTAGTAAGTAAAGAAGTATTATTTCATGTACTCAATCTAACTATAGTGACATTGTTTGAATTGTCATTGTTTTCTCGCAAACATCATTGATATTTACAAGGTCTATCAAGCATATACAATCCAACGTATGGAAAATGTTTTGTAGTGATGCCATCTATCAAGTCTACTTGTATGGCACTCTTTATGTGTAAGATAATCTGTCTGTACAGTACCGTTTTAACAAAATGCTGATACATTGGATTTTTATTGCTTGCTTGATTTAAGTATGGGAGCTTTTCTTCGCAGTAAATGATACTAGCTCCACCCAAAGACTATTCTTTACTCATCGTGGAACTGGGGTGGGTTAAAAGGGTGTGCCACTCCACACATGAGGAGCACAAAGATGTGTTAACCCACTGTTGCTTGCATCTAGTTTGTGTGCAATATAAACGTAATAAATCAATTGTATACAATGTCACCATATATAATTCCTCTCACAGCAGCTCTTTGTCTTAACCTCTCTCTCTCTCTCTCTCGCTCGCACGCGCCCGCGCCGCATAGAAGGCCATTGCGGGAGTACGAGCTCTGACGCCAACCAACTCGCCCCTGTCCTCCCCTAGTAAGCATGGAGACCGCTTTATTCCCTCACGGGCAGGGGCCAACTGGAGTGTTAACTTCCATCGCATCAACGTGAGTCTTATTCCACTGTCACCCGTGTTTGACCACATATTGAGTATGAGTCATGAGTTTGAATCATGGTTCTCCTGTTTCAACCCATCTATGTTTTAAGTTTATTTTTCCACTGTAAGATGGAATCATTTGTAATCCTAGTTTTAGTAATTCATTTTTGCACAAATTATGAATCGCTTTACAGTAACATTTCCCAACCCCTGGGCCAGTGGTTTTGTGTTTAAAGACAACAATATTATTTATGCATAATTCATTCTCAAAACGACCCTGTATCTGTGCCTCTTGAGGATTTGTGGTTTTTGTATAACAACATACTTTGAGCACTTACACACTTTTTGTTTTTTTACTAGGAAATCGAGAAGTCGCACAATCAGAACAGAAAGACCAAAGACGGCACAACAGATAACAATAATAAAGGTATTTCATCTGTCTTTATCCATCCATTCTCATTTCTTCTTTCAACCCCCCCTGTGTATATAACTCTTCTGGTCTTATCTTCCTCAATTAGTTTTGAAAAATAAATGGGATTGAACTGAAGGGTGAATGTTCCATGTTTGAATTTCTGCCAAGATTGCCAAGTAATCCTTTTGTCTGCTTTGTCTGTCTGGTCCCGTGTAGCCGATGGGCTGGCGTACTCTGCGCTGCTAAAGAACGAGCTGCTGGGAGCCGGTATAGACAAGGTCCAGGACCCCCAGTCGGAGGACAGGCGCCTGCAGCCCTCCACACCCGTCAAGAGAAGCCTTTTTAGTGTAGGTCAATTTTGTAGCTCAGCCGGTGCGGAACTCTCCGTTATGTAGTGAGGAATTAGAAGGCTTGTGTCACATCGGCCCAAGGTTTACATTGTGTCCTGTGTTGTAGTATTCCGTAAGTGCCAAACGGGCTCTTCCAGAGGAGGATGGCAACGCGGTCTCACCGTACTCTCTGTCCCCTGTCAGCAGCAACAGGTACTTCATTCCATTCATTTGTCTTAAAAATAACACAAAATAAGTACTTCACTTAAAATCGGACTACTAAAAAAATCTGATGTCTTCTGCCTCGCAGCCAGAAACTGCTTCGGTCGCCAAGGAAACCCACGCGAAAGATCTCCAAAATCCCGTTCAAAGTGCTGGATGCTCCGGAGCTTCAGGACGACTTCTACCTAAACCTGGTGGACTGGTCCTCCCTCAACGTCCTCAGCGTAGGACTGGGAACCTGCGTCTACCTGTGGAGCGCCTGCACCAGCCAGGTGTGTTGGGCCTTTCCGGAGATGTTTTAAGAAAGAGAGAGATTTATTAAATGAGCAGCTGTGCTTCCTTTTGTTTTCGGTGTTTAATGTGTGTCTCCTGTTCTCTCTGTCTTTTGAAGGTGACTCGTCTGTGCGACCTGTCTGTTGAGGGAGACTCTGTGACGTCTGTAGGCTGGTCAGAAAGGGTGAGCATTTCATACGTTTTTGTGAGAGAAAAAAAAATCATTAACTAATCATCCAGTTTCTGGAGTCTTATTTATTTTTATATATAGTATATATTTTTTGAAGTATAAAAAGCATATTTTAGATTTTATCTGTATTTTACACAGTCCATGAGCGTTAACACCCACACCGGAGCTCGGCTGGTCATGCGGTGTTTTAATGCACCAGCACGGCAGCGCTATGCTGCTATACATTTCACTTTCAGTTTTTATGTCAGGACGTTCCTGGCGGGCGGTCATCATTTTAAAACTTGTCGAAAGCGTGGGGAACTCCGCCTACCCGGGGTAGCTACTAAACGTTGTCGAACGAGCTTATTTTATACAGCCTCAACAACAATGCATGACTGCGCAACGGCAAAGGCTTTTGACTACTTAAATAGAAAAAAAAACAAATACAAAATCAATATGTGGCGGTCAATGTTGATATTGTGGCGGGCCGCCACAAATAAATCAATGTATGGGAAACACTGGTGTACATGGAATGTTCTACACGGTGAGCATGCCAGATGGCATTCTCTTACAGTAATCTTTCCATCTTGTTAAATTGATCCATTAAGGGCAATAGGTCATTCTGCTTATGAAATGTGAGGTTTTATTGTATTTTCCTCCCTGTAGCTACCCAGTCAAGTACAAAATGTCAATACTCTACTCGGCCTGTGTCGTCTCACCTGGGGAGTGGGGTAGGAGCTGTGTGTAATACTGACATGGTGGGTCCCATGCGTTTCAGGGTAACCTGGTGGCGGTGGGCACACACAAGGGCTACGTTCAGATCTGGGACGCGGCCGCAGGGAAGAAGCTCTCTGTGCTGGAGGGACACACGGCCAGAGTGGGTGAGTGACCCTCCGTGATATCATCATCATCATGGGACAGGAGACCCAGTTATCGCTCATCTTAACTGCTTTTTAAGGTCGTGGAGGAAGAATGAAATCCGGCAGCGCTTTATAACTCGTGTTCATCAATGTTTATACAGCCTAAGCTTTGCACACATATGGACCATAAAGCCATAAAGGTAGGGCTAATTTTTGAGAAAAGAAAAAACAAGAGAATTCGATCTGGCATTCAATTGATTCATTCAAATTCAATTCAATTGAATTTAAAGTCAACAATTCGAATTCAATGTGCTGAAGGTCATTCATTGTGTCAGAGAATAAAGCGAGTTTTCCAACCGTAATCTTATTCAACTCTGAATGTCTGCAATCAGACAGACAGGGGCCGTGGCATTTTTTAAAAACTAGCACACTCGGGGTGATAGCGTTAACTGCCATTTTAGCGCCTTCACTATCATAGGCTCGTGCCTCATGCTCAAGCACATGTGTGTGAGATCAAATTCTCTAGCCTCAAATGACAGCAGCAGGCAATGAGCACGAACCCAGATCAGTGGCAGTTAAAAATTTAAATAAGTGCGAGAAAAAAAATGAAAACAAGCCTATTTTGAATAATAAGACATATTTTTGTGTGACAGTGTTGATATGGACACGTCATTATTTTATACAACCGTGATATAGCGTTCTATCGTGAAATCGTCGAACCCTAGTGTGTATTCCTAGCCTGATATCAGACAGAATTGTCAACTCGTTACACTCCACTTCCATCTTCAGTCTGACGTTGCCTCCACTCTAACCGATTTCCGTGGGGGAGGGGGATTCGATGTTCAATTCAATCACAAGGGACCAACCTATCCGCCTGAATATATATAACGTCATTTTAAGTAGACATTGGCAAGTTGGTAAATGAGACTCTTCCCAAATCCAGTGGGGAGAACGCAAAAAACATCTCCCCTTTGAATAAATGCCTTCAAAGCAGAGTGCTGTTCGGATTTCAAAGTCATTTTACGTTTAATGGATTTAGAATGGCGTCGTTAGCAGTGTCTAGCTTGTCTATAGCGGTCGCCAACTGTTGTTATTACGCTTCCTTGGTCCCGGCGCACAGCTTGATAACGGCATTAGTCCCGCCCGTGGCGCTGATTGGCTAACCGTTAGTCCCCCCCCGCTGCACTCATTGGATCGGTCGCTTTTTCAACCGAGAAACCGCAGTTTCATGTCACGGTGCCAGACCTGAATCTGTCCACTCAGTGGAGTGGGCGGATTCAAAGGTTTGGACCCAGGCAAGTGTAATTCCTATGTATCATTGTGAATGCGTTTGCCCACTAGGTGCCTTAGCGTGGAACGCCGACCAGCTTTCGTCAGGGAGCCGCGACAGGGTCATCCTGCAGCGGGACATCCGGGCCCCGCCCCTCCAGTCGGAGCGCCGTCTCCAGGGACACCGGCAGGAAGTCTGTGGCCTCAAGTGGAGCACGGACCACCAGCTGCTCGCGTCCGGGGGGAACGACAACAAGGTATCACACCAGCGTACTTTCGCCTCCTCACGCCTCACGACAGTTGAGCTGTATATTATTATTATGACAGTATATTAGGGGTGTACGTAAAAATCGATTCACGTAAAAATCGCGATTCTTATCTATGATTCTGAATCGATTCACAACTTCCAAAAATCAGATATATTTTGTCTTAGGTGTGCCTTTGTGTGTTTTATTTCTCAGTTGGTCAGTCGATAAAACTTTTTCAAATATAAAAACTGAATCGACAATCGATTTTCAATCGGGAATCGTTTTGAATCGAATCGTGACTCCCAAGAATTGAAATCGAATCGTGAGATACCGAAAGATTTCACACCCCTACAGTCTATTATTGATTCAAATCGCAAAAACTCTTATTCCCCTTTTCCAGTCAACACAAACCAGCACAACACAAACCAACACCCCAGCCTGTATGTGGTCATAGCTAGCCCCGGCAAAACACACCACAGGGGACACTTTTCTGCGGCAAATCTTAAAAATATATATTGCTATCATGATTCGAAGTGTTGGAATCCACCCCAGTAACCAGCATGCGTTTCACTTTATTACTGACACTGATGATTATATTCCTCCTCCGTGTGTTCAGCTGCTGGTGTGGAACCACTCCAGCGTGCTGCCGGTGCAGCAGTACACGGAGCACCTGGCGGCGGTGAAGGCCATCGCCTGGTCCCCACACCAGCACGGCCTGCTGGCGTCTGGCGGTGGCACAGCCGACCGCTGCATCCGCTTCTGGAACACGCTGACGGGCCAGCCGCTGCAGTGCACCGACACGGGCTCCCAGGTGTGCAACCTGGCCTGGTCCAAGCACACCAACGAACTGGTGAGTGGGACCCCCAAGGAAGGGGAGAAACCTGGGGTTGGTGGTGGTGGTGGTGCAGACGGGCATCCCCCGCTTAATGTGTCATTAGACGTGGAGTAGAAGAAGAGTGTGCTGACAAAGAAACATAAATACTCCCGACGCCCTCGTCAGGGCAGTTTGTATGAATATTAAATGATCTGTTCTGCCGAGTTCAACTTTGGCTTCTCTTTTGTTATTTTCTCAAATGTGACTCCTATTGAGCTTATGGACTGATTGTCTGTACTACCCACCATAGATTGTGTTCCCGCAACCGGGAAGGTTTAAAGCTGAAATGAGCTGTTTATTGACATTGTGTGATTTATTTTCTCCCTGCAGGTGAGCACACACGGCTACTCCCAGAACCAGATCCTGGTGTGGAAGTACCCCTCCCTCACCCAAGTTGCCAAACTCACAGGACACTCGTACAGAGTACTCTACTTGGTAAGTGTATGCGTGTGTGTGTGAGTGCGTGCGTGCGTGCGTGCGTGTGTGTGGCTCTGGAAACCATATGCCAGTCATTTTCTTCCCCCTCGGAGTGTATTCTAATGCGGGTCTTTGCAGGCCATGTCCCCTGATGGAGAAGCGATCGTGACCGGTGCCGGAGATGAGACGCTTAGGTTCTGGAATGTCTTCAGCAAGATGAGGTCAACGAAGGTAACCACCACCTGGACTTTCAGATCAAGTGTTTTTCTTTTTTCTTTTTCTTTTTTCTATTACTCCACTGACCTCCAGACCCAGTTGTCTGACGTGATCTGATGCTAAGTTGTTGTTTTTCTCCGTTCCTCCTCCTTCAGGAATCTGTGTCGGTACTGAACCTGTTCACCAGGATCCGGTAGTGAACATAATATGGAGCGCTCCCCGGGAGAGAGAGAGAGGTGTATTCGGTGCATGCCTTCAGTCAGGGGTCAGAGTTGAATATCTAAATGCTGCCACGTAGAGTACATGCACCTCAGCCGTTTTACATAAGCCCCCGTCTCCCTTAGCCTAGCCTAGCCTAGCCTAGCCTAGCTGGCCAAGTCCTAGCTAAAGCAAAGGTTATACTTGGAGGGCGAGGGGTGTTTCTGTGAGATGGCCAAGGTGCACATTTAGAGCTCTCTTTCCTCTCCCTTTGAAGGATGACATCACTGCCTCCCGT